>BQNB010004774.1:70651-101378 GCA_026074375.1 Tanacetum coccineum | reverse complement strand
TGCTTCTCTTTTTGGATCTGCAAAGTAGAAAAAAACAACCAAAAAAGGAGTGGTTAGATAATGTACAATGCTAGCATAGATAGATGTTTGTAATTGTGTGTTCAGGGCATAGTGAGATTTAGCGTTTGCACAACTTTTAATCATGCTTGAAGTCCGATCTGTTAGACCTTAAGATCGTATTGGCTTGAGTCAATAAATGGGGGCACTGGAAATAATGTATTTTATATTATACTTATGCTTATCTGTGAAATATTAAGTTTTGAACTACCTAATGCTACAACAGATAGTGGTGTAACTTTTTTAGCTAGTGGAAACTAAGAGTAGTAAAAGTTGATGTGATTTGATTAGAGATGCTTATGTCTTTTTGCTATAAGTGGTGTTAAGAGATGTTGCAGGCATGTGATGTTTTTTTGGGTGGTTTTGCTTTTGGTATGGGTGGATTTGGTATGTATATGCCAAAATAAGCTACTGTGTGATTGAGAACACACTTTAGTGGGTCCTGCTGTGATTTGATCACACATGCTGCTTGTTTTTGTATTTGTGTGGTAATGTGTTCTTTTGTAGTAAAAGAGTAATAAAATGTAAAGAGTATGTTTTTGTACATAACTGTGATGAGGAGCGAATAAGATTAAAAAAGTAGATATATTATTGGCAGCAAAATTTATTTAAAATAGATGGGGACAAAGGTGCAATAGTGAAAGTCTGTTGATATTTTTTTGGGTGGTGTGTTTTGGAGAGAGGGTGTGAGTAAAGAGGTGTGAATTAAGGGCTACTTAAAGGGTGGTGAGTGAATTTGCTTGACATTCAAAGCACCCAAAACTCAAACAATGGCAGGATTACCAATATGCGATGAGCTACGCAGGAGTGTTGGTAAATCGGATTAGGAGCCGCAGTTCATACTGCGTTGTCGTAGGGAAATTAGCGAAGACTTGAGACTGGCGAGAGAGATAAACGCGTTGTGCATGCGTCTAACTGCTATTGTCGATGATAGAGAAGTTTTTGCTGATGAATTGGACATGCTGGCGGGAAAGTATGCGCCGGATAAGATGGCTGAGTTTACTAAGCAGGTTCAAAATAAGGATGTCCCGAATTTGATGAAACTGCAAATACTTGGAAGGGAGTTTGAGCTAAGGGCACAAGAGAAGGAGCTTTTTATTGAGAAGTTGAAGGGTAACATGGACTACTGAAGTTGTTGCTAGAGTTGTGTGTCAATGAGTATGTTACGCTAGAATAAGAGCGTACTGTTGGTACGCGTGTTCGTCAAGTGTGTACTTGATCGTGTAGTTTTATGTACGTGTTTTTATTTCTGTTGTATTTCCGCTGTAAGGTTAACTTTGTGTAACTGTGCATTGTTTATATGATATTTTCGTTCGTTGATGTTTGTTTGTTTGTCTATTTTGATTGTGTTAAAAAAATGTTTTGATTAGTGAATGTGTATGCAAAGTGTTATGTGTTTCGTGGTAGGTTGTTATAGTTATTATTAATTAAGAGAGCAGTTGAGGAATACTGACCTTTTAGTCCACTTTTGGTTTCTTCTAGGCTGTTGGTGGTTGGTCAAAAAGAGATATTTTTGCTGATTTTTCACGACTTACGTTGGCTTCTTTCTGGTCTTTTGCACGCTCTATTATTATAGCATGGGTTGACGGTGGTGTTCCTGATGTTGACAGATATATGTTAGCAGTTTCAGGGGGACTTATTTATATTTTTCTGTGTGAAAAGAGATGTGAGCATTGGATGTTACCTTGATTCTCTTGATCTGCAGAAGGTGGCCTTGGTTCTGCTGTTGTTGCAATGCCTGAACCATCCTTTTTTGTTGGCTACAGTTCAGAGGGACGGCGGGGTATAGTTGAGATGATTGTCTCTGCAATGGTTTCTAACACGTCGGGTGGAGGTGTTCATGTAAAGAATGTCTTCAAGAGTTAGTAAACTTTAGAGATAATGAAAATGTGTATCAAAATGTAAGCTCATATTGTCTACAAAAATATGCGCTAACTGTATTTTCATTTGAGTGTTTTAGATTTCTAATGCAACTATGCTATTGCTTATTAAAAATGATGTTGTATGGATGTATCTTATTTTGGTGTATGCATGTAAGTAGTCATAGAGCAACAATTCCTCAAAAAAATTAGCTGTTTAAAGGAAGTTTTACTTAGATGTATGTTTGTTTTTTTTTCAAGAATCTTGCTTTTTGAAAAGGTATGTTATTTGGGAATATTTATTTTTTGTATGCATTATACAGACTCATATGTTGCTAGTTGCTTCTTTATCTTTATTTGTTTTGTCATGGAGTAGGTGATTGTTGGCACAGATAATTAGAAACAGAAGCAAATAGATGCAAGGAATTTTTTTCTTTTTACTATACATGTCTAAGTAATTAAGCATGTTGTTGACAAGAAAGGTTAGTGTAACATGTTATGTTTGACATGTGGTGTTAAGTAGGATGTTATCGATACGTGGTGTTGTTGTATGTTGACAAAACCTGTATATATCGCTGTTGGTTTTGTTTTAAATTTTGGGGGCTCGATACTCTATTTAAACTTTTTAATGTTTCTATAGTTTGTGTCGATTTCTTTAAACACTTTGAGTTGATAATTTTTCATCAATGGCTACTTTTCCAAAATCTTTCCCACTGGTTCTTAAAGATCATTTATTGGATTTGTTTAATCAGGAAGTTGGTAAAGATCTTGCTAGGGTGAGGGAATATAGGGGTGTTGTTTTTGGGTTGAATATTGCTATGCAGAGGAGGGAAGAGTGTATTGGGGAACTTAAGGCTCTTGGTGATTATGAAGGTTCATTGAAACTGTGAGATTTATGGAGGGGTTGCAACAGGATGGCATAGAGAAGCATAACCGTTCGCTGTTGTTGATGAGGGAGATGGAGGTTAAGGCACGCTAGAAGTCTAGGTTTATCTTAAAGCTTAGTGGTTATGTGGTGGACTAAAATTGTTTAGGGTGTTTAATTTGTGGTTGTTTTGTTGAATAAACGTGATGATGTTTATGTTTGTTTTAAAGTAATGTGTAATATATGTCTGTATTAAGTTAATTAGTTATCAAATAAATGTGTTCATGTGTGCGTTTATGTATTTCTTCTTTGGGTATGTTTTGTCGTGAAATGTTTGTGTTGTGTATTGTTGTTTACTATTTGGTAATAATGAGGGGGGTAAATATATAGGTGCATGTGACTATTTAAGGAGCTGAAAGGGGTCACAAATTCACACAGTTGGTTATTAGAATCTGTAGAGACTAAAAGTGTAGACTATAGATAGGCGATCGTTGATCACAGAACTCCGCTACAAAGCCGACTCGTCCGACTGGAATGACGTGCTAACCTATTTTTGTCGAGAGGCTGCATATGAAGACAGAAAAATCGCAACAAAACTTAATAGGTTGCGTGAAGAAATGTTGATTATTTGTGAGAAGAGGAGGAATCTCATGGATGAGCTGAGGAGTATCAAAGGAATTGTTGTTGTCGAGAAAGCTGTTGAATTTGTGACTGATACTGTAAGGAAAGATAATGCTCAGGTGGCGCAGTTGCATGGGGTTGAGAGTCAAATGGAATTCAGGGCTCTTGAAAAGGAGCTGCATGTTCAAAAAATCGCAGGAAACATACCTTATTAGAGGGGGGAAGTGGAAGACGCTACGTGTGGTTTGTGATGTGTTTTTGCCTTGCGTCGAATAAACAGGCTATGGTGCTCATATGCCTAGATCGAGTCTGTCTTTAATGTTTGTGTGTGTTGTTTGTTTCTGAGTTCTGTAAGATATTTGGAATGGGGTGTGTTTGGTGTATCTTATAGGTCTATTGTATGATATAATAAAATGTTTTACTGTTGTTGTTTGTGTAAACTTATTTGGTTTAGAAATATTTTTTCAATTCACGGTAACAAATTCTAATATATCTAACTAAGGTAGCTGACAATGAATTGTATTCAGAAGATGTTCAAGAAGTGGTTGAATCATAGGTGTAAATCACTTGTATAGAATTAAGGTTTGGAGGACACGTGTAATTAAAGTTACGTACAGTCTGTTATTTAAATGGTGTTAATCTGTATTTTTTTTGGTTTGTACTTGGTTTGTGTGACTCATGTGACAAATGTTAAAGCTTGCGACTGGTGTAACTTTTGTTCTGTATACACGTTGGTTGTGCACATGGTATCAAAATAAGGTGTTTCTTACCTTTGTTTCTGTTTATTTAAGGTGTAGTGTTGCGTTTTTGTGGAAGTGCAAGTCTTAAAGAGATATGGCTAATGCTTCGAGAGCTAGCAGGTGCTGCTGGTTCTACTGATATTAGATATCCGTTGTCAGTGTTGTTTAGAAGGGAAGCTAATGAAGAGTCTCAACAAATGCATGATTATCGTAGGTTATCTGATGAGAGAGAACGTTAGGATGAGAGATGCTTATATTGAAGAGTTTCAAAGACTTCAAATGTATGACAGTTCTGATGAAGTTATTGAAAGCATTGAGATATTAAAGGGTATGCAGGTCAATGATATGGAAAAGGCTTCTCGTCTAATTTTGATGGCTAGAGAAATTCAGAACAGAGTGTATGAAAAATACAATTTCATTACGAAGTTGAGACGATGAAGACTCTGATTGTGCGAGATGTCTAATATGAGTGGAATAAATGTGCTCTTGTGTATGCACTTTTAAAGTTATTATGTGTTTAATAAATGTGTGATGTACTGTGCACTTTTAGAATTACTGTATATCTAATAAGTGTGTTGTGCTATGCATGGTTATAAATGTAATTTGCTGCTTTTGTTTGTGCTCAGTGCATATGAGATTGGTTTATTGTTTATGATATAAAGGAGATAAGGAGAAATGGTTTGTATTAAAAGTAGGGACCTAAGATTACAAAATGAATATCCATTTTGTGTAGTTCTTTTGTATGATATTCGAGTGAATGAAGGTCGATATATTAAATGCTGGTGCTTTAGAATGTAAATGATAACACATACCTGGTATGCTCTTATCTTCGTTTGTCGAATCCTTAGTTGTTAGAGCCGTGCTTGTGGACGATTCAGTATCTACACCCTTGTCTTTGCTGGTTGATTCATTAATCATTAGACCTGAGTGTGTCGCCAATTTAGTACTTTCATTTTTGGAGCTCTATTTTTAAAAGATACTAATGCAGTTTCTATAGAGGCATCTAAAATTGAAACGTACATGTGTTTCTTTTTTCACCTGCTGACTTGATATCTAGGACGTCATTTACTATGAACCGTCCGGCTCCCTTTTGTGTGGATGGGGTAAACTGGATTTGGAAGATGTGTTTTTTACCAATTGTATTCACCATTTCAATTGGTAATTGGGTTTTATCTGTTGCTTCGAATTTCTCCATGAGATGTGAGCAAGGATGGCCTGTGATCTTTTGACCAGCTTCTGTGAAAAAAGTGAATTCTGCTGTAGCTGTTCCATCGGTTACCGTAGCCTTGAAGTTGTACCTATTTGTTTTGATGAGTTATTATTGTTAACGTGTTTATGTTTATAATCAAAAAATGAGTATTAGATAGTTGAATTTTCTTTGGGGGAATACCTGTAGGTTGGTGGGTCCTGTTTTCCGTGGTCTTCACAGGTGTAGGCTCCGTCTGTTTCTGTTGAAGCTTTGTTGCACTGGCTACATGATGCGTAGTTCCAACGTCTATTCTTGTTGAGGTTTGTGATCATGGCCTCACATGTGAACCGTACTCCCTGCAACAAGAGATTTACAGTTGTTGGTTGTTACAATCGGTGTATTAATTTTTTTTCTTTTTTTTACGAACCTTGTAGCTCGTCGGGTCCTGTTGTACCAGGGTGTATAGTGTCTGTCTGTTCCGTGTCTTCTAGTGTTCTGGGTCAACATAACGGTATTTGCACACTTGAAGAGGTGGGTTGAATTCGTATTTTTCTTTGAACCTGAGGTGCATTATTGGTGTACATTAGTTGTAAAGTGTGTAAATATATTTAGTTATTACAATTATGAAGTATTTGATGTTACTTACATTGTGTAGGCATCCGCAGCTTTTTGGGTCTATGGGTTTTGTAATAAAAAAGTTTGCAGGGTGGTCTCTAACTTGCCATCTTATACTTATTTTTTTAGTTAACGTCACGGTTAAAAAATTCTTAATGTGTTGGTTTGAAAAGTGGTAAAAATCTACCTTTGTATTTTGATCCGCGGACAGGAACATGGCAGCAATGATATTGGACGTGGTAGTTTTTCAATCTCGTCTTTCTTAAATTGCTTCGCCAACTCATTTCACATTGTGAGTTCAACAACATTCCACTATTGATAAGTTAATCTTATTTGTAATCAATTATGTATTAAGAAGTTTGAGAGAGTAAATGTTTCATCGGGTGTAGGGGAAGAGTTTACTCTAGACCTCTCAATGTCAACTTTTCTCCAGTTACTTCCTTGCCAAGTGTTTGCATTTCCAAAGGGTATTTAACATCGCTGATGGAAATATGCATCCTAAGGAGTTTATGCATTTGAAAGTGGTCAAAATGATTACTATATACGCGTTTTTTTGGAGATACGAATTATTGCGGGTTACCTGTCAGGATCGGATATATCAGTTTCGAGTCTTCATCACGGTAAGGAACTTTGGATTGCAGTTGATTGTATGTTGTGAACTTAAAATGATGTTCGGCAAATTCGAATTCTTTCCCTGTTAGAACTTCAAAAGTTGTTGTTTTTCCAAATCTCAAACTTATTTTATTCTCCAGTGTCTGCTGGTACGGCTTTTTCTTTTCACAGATAAAATTTAAGATTCTGTAAGTTGTCCTTGGTTTCAGCAGCGAGTCAAAATAGTCAAGGTTGTTGAGATCCATATTCGCCTGTACTGCATTGTTCTGCAAACAGGAAATTGTTTTTATGGGATGTTAATAATTATGGTAAATCAGGCATTTTTAATTATTTTTGTTTACCTCTCTGTCTATTAGAATGCACCAAAACGCTAGTTGTGTCATCTGTGGAATACTTTTGGAATTCCATTTCTGATACACTTTCGCTTCTAGCACGCACTTTTCTTGTCCGACTTTCAGAGATGCAATAGTGGCTTCAGACATGTTTGCTTATCACCTGCAGATAAGCAATTAATAGTTTAATAGAAATAGGAAAGTAAGAAAGACATGTATAAGCTGTAAGAATTAAATTCAATTTGTTTTAGAGATAGGTAAATGTATACATCTAATAATAGTAGAATAATCTAAGCATTGTGAATAAGATTTTTATAAAGTAGCAAAGAATAAAAGCATATTGGTTAAAATATTATTTTCTATCATGTTTGTGATTTTACAATTTGTTTTCTGAATCTAGTGCCCAAAATGATAAGATGTGTGTATCTTAAGAAATAGTGTGATAACTATCGTTTAATGTCACATATTTTTCTTAGTAACAGTTTCTGATATGACTACGGGTAAGTTATCGTTTGTTTTCAATGCTTCTTAAAAATTCTTTGTAAGTGATGTTTTTTGTCATGTATGGTGATTCACTGTTTTGTTGGTTTATCAAAAGTTTCAAGTCGTCTGGGGATGTTGATCTTGACAACGCCACATATAACTGACCATGGCCAAACACCGGTTCGGGTAAGTAGACACCAATTTTTGAAAGAGATTGTCCTTGACTTTTGTTTATAGTTATGGCGTAACAAAGTTTTACGGGAAACTGTGTACGTTTGAAGGTGAATGAAAGGTTGGGATCTTTGTGCGTGAGTGGAATTCTATGTATGTAAACCTTTTCATCGATTTTTGTTCCCGTAATGAATTGTGTCTTAATTAGCCTTGACATCAGGGATGTGACTATCATTGTTGTACCATTGCATAAGCCTCCTGACAGGTTTACATTTCAAAGCATCATAATTGGTGATCCTACTTTCAGTTGTAATTCATGGGGTGGGAAGCCGGGAAACGTAATGGTGTTTAGGTATTCCATTGGGTAAAGCAGTTCTGTTTTACTTGTCTCTCTACCCATTGGGATTGCTTCATCCCTTCTTAAATATGTTTTCGTTGCACCTTCAATTGTGGATAAAATCTTATCATTGACAACGTCTGTAGTGTCATTCTTGGGACACACTATTGCCTTCTCCTGGAGAGCACTTGCAGTTGGTGCCTTTAGTGTAGCGTCGTCATAGATGAAATCTATAAGTTCTGACAATCCTTGTTCACCGGAGGTAAGACAATATTGTTGTGAAATTGTGATCCAAGAGGTGTCTTCATCATTGTCTTCATCAGGCTCGCCTATTTCACCGTTGCCCACGTCAATAAGCCATTTAGCACAAATTTAAAAGCGTTCTCGTTCTTCATTACCTAGACCAGATCTCAGAAGTCTCATATTCTCTTTGAGTTTGCAAATCTTGAAGTGAAACCATAAGTAAGATTCTGCAATAGAAGCATGGATCAATTCTTCTTTTGCATCACCTTTTTTTACTGGCAGGGTTTGCCGAAAGTCGCCTCCCAAGACAATTGTTTTTCCTCCAAAAAGAATTTCAGGCGCATTCATGAGATCTCTAAGTGTTTTGTCCAGTGCTTCGAAACAACGTTGTTATTCATCGGAGCTTTATCCCAAATAATAAGATCTGTTTCGATTAAGAGATTTGCTAACTGGCTGTGTTTTTTGGCGAGGAAAACAGACTTATCGGTCAGGTCTAGTGGAAGCTTAAATCTAGAGTGAGTTGTCCGTCCGGCTAGCAGAAGTAGAGACGCGATGCCTGATGAGGCTACAGCCAAAACAATTTTTCCCTGCGACCTAAGCGAACATATGATTGTCTTCCAAGGAAACGTTTTCCCTGTTCCACTGTGACAGTAGACAAATAATAATTCCTGTCAATTTTCTTTAGATGCGTTTATAACGAGGTTATATATTTCTTTATGATCATGGTTCAGTTTTGGGACAAAATGAGCAGCATCTTGCATGAGCAGACCGCACTTGTAATTTCTCTCTTCCATAAGGAGTTTGTTCCTTAGATCTTTAAGCAGACGCTCTAGAGGAGGTGGCAGCCCAAAATCTTTGACATATTTTCCAAATTCATTTAGTATTGCTTCTAACTCGTATAAAATATATCCTTGTAACTTAGGATGGTTAACATGATAGTTTAGGATGCCTGTTGCCTCTGATACTGTAACATTCCGTATTTTCAGGTCATTTACAATACTATTTAATTTCACTATTTATTTTTTTTCTCGTACGCATTCACTTTTAATTTTAATCGTTAAGCTAAATCGCATAGACTGAAAATGATCATACAATGTAAACGGGCATTAAACAATTAAATGTTTACATCAAGCAAGTGTTATATGATTATTATGAGGATAATTAATAACTTTGTTCATCTTATTTTATTTGGCTACGTAAAATGCTTACGTTTCACGATAAAATGCGTTTAGGCATTCCCGGAAGTTCTAAAACCTAACTACGCCTAAACGAATACCCACGATTATACCCAATACTCAAAATAATCAAAAATTACATCTTATATATATATATATATGCCGAAATTTATATAAGGAGACCAAGACTTTTCAAACATTTCATAATATCTAGATATTACATAAAAGATCTCTTACACTTTTTACAACTTGTCATGCTAACTTAACTAGGGTTAGAAAGTAACTAGGGTTTGGTTAAGTAGATATTTAGACTATAAATAGCCATGCATGCATGAGAAATGTTTACATACTTCTACACTTAACATAAAATTTATTTTCTTCTCTCTTTTATACATAAAAACCCACGGCACCTTTTAACCCTCAAACAAAATCCACACTTTGATTTTCTAAGTTTATACAACCCTATACACAACATACTTAAGGTATTCTAAGGTGTTTACAAGCCTTGGATCACCATTTGCAAGTATTAAGAAGAAAAAGTAAAGATTAGGGTTTTGGAAACCTAATCTAGGGTTATAAGCTTGAAAGCTTGGATTTAAGTCTAAACACGGGTTTAGCATTCATTTTACATCCTATACATCATCACTAAGTTTGCATCGCATGTTTTGCGTGACGTTTTATCTGTGATTATTTGAGCTATCTGTACTCAAGGTGAGTTCATAGCCCCACTTTTACAGTTTTACTATTATTTGGGGTAGTGAGAACATGCTTTGTTTTATAAATTGGACGCAAGTGTTGAAAGTATATTGATTATGTGTTTGCCTAAGTAGCGATAATCCTCCTGAGCCCATTATCATGAACTGTCAATTGCATAGATTAATTAGGGTTTTATACGTTTTTATATAATCTTTCACATATGAAAAATAATGCAAAGTAAAAGGGTTAACTTGTTGACAATGAATTTAAAAGGACTAGGGATGATATTGACTTTATTTTAAGTACCACATATGTAAATAAGGTTATTAGTTTTTTTAAAGTTAAACTACTAAAACTAATTAATACATAAAAACAAGTTTTAAAACTACATTTTGGAAATAAATATCTTAGGGCTGTTTTGTATTTAAATAATTTCATATATGTTTTATGATTTTTTTAAATACTACAAGTCACAAGGATCGATGGGTCATAAAAGAACTCGAAAACCGATTTAATAACGAAGATGATACGCTCATTTACAAGGTTTAAGATTGTTAATTTTACTTTTATAAAACCAATTTTTATAAAGTACTATTCACCACAGAAACCTTATACTTTATTATACATCCATATATGATAAAACTTTCAATTACGAGAACGTGCTCGAAAGAATCCCTAAAAACGGAGCTATAACGAATAAGATACGACTAAAACGGGTTTTTCGTAATTAAAAGTATAAAAACGATAAACGAGCTGTTGTGAACAGTAAAATTACTATTCATCGCAGAATATCAAAAACTTGAAAATGTAATATTTTGATCACTCGTCTTACTACGAAGACGTGGACGTAAGAAACACGAGGGCAACGGGCTTAAAACGAACCAAATTATGTCACCCTTTTTTACGAAAAATATAATTTATAAACGTTTTCACTTGATAAATATTACTTTCCTAAAATGATTGTCGCGATTATGCTATAATAGAATATGAGGGGTTATCATGTGCTATAATACTATGGGGAGTTTTATATGGGCCTCTTCGGATGGCGTTATCGACGAGTTGTTGGTTTTACGATTTAAAGTGTCCCGATCCTCTTACGTCATGTCATGACCTCTTTAATTATGATAGCCCGAACGATAGTACGATTCGAGTGTAAACAAAATATAAGATTATTTTCAATGTTGTCAATATAGTATCGGTACTTATACGACCTATAGTGAATTAGGTTGCATTCGAGAATAATCGTGATGCATTCCCACACTTGATATAAATTCTCAGATCACTCACTTGAGGTGAGTTCATAGCCCCACACTTTTTACAGTTTTACTGATTTACTATTATCTGGGGTGGAAACATGCTTTTGTTTTACCAAAATTGGACGCCAAGTGGATATTTGATTAATTACCATGTTTGCCTAAGAGCGATAACCCAAGTAAGCCATTATCTGAACTGTCAATTGATAGATGTAGTTGAGAATTACATTATGTGAGCGCGAATGTTATTTAATAGATCTATTTGGGAAACGACTCTCCTGGTTCGGGTGACTAGCTATCACCGGGAACGAACGTTATAGCATGTCGAATCAGGGATGTTTCGGGTTAAAACATCATTTCGGGCTGAGTAGCAATATTATTGCGAACAAAGGACTGTCTGCTTCAGTTCGTCATGAGCTAGTGTAAAAAGTAATTGGTTTTGTGATTGTTTGCATATGTTGTAACATCACGGGAAAGTCTTGCGGTCCTGCATAATTTAAATACATAAACCTATGAATTCACCAACATTTTTGTTGACGTTTTAAGCAATGTTTTCAGGAGGTCAATAGGCACGAGGTGCCAAGGATGCATTGGGTTACGTTTTGGATTGCACGCTTAAAGACTTTTATATCATATTTTGGGAAATCTATGTCATCTTTTGTAATATTAAACAAGGAACAAGTGAAGCTATAAGCTTTTGTAATATGTCTTTTAATTAAAATCATTGTATCTGTTTAAACGACTTTTTTGTGTCGTTTCCTTATATATTTTTTGTGCTATTGATCTTGAAGTAACAGCCCCCGGATTCCTTATTTCCGCTTGCGGAACCCCATTTGGGGGTGTTTACTGCGAAGTCTAGCTACAACACTAGATTGGCCCAATTGCTTCCTAGACATATTTAGTCGCCGTGTGTCGTGAATTGGGATGTACCGAATATAATGGGTTGTGATGGAGAAATCGATGATATGTTGAGGATTAGGTTGCGTGAAGCTGGATCGAATGAAGTAATATTCACTTTTGTGGCGCAGATTAAAGCTTTTTATATCAATGAACCAATTTATGCAGAGCTTTGACATGAGTTTTATTCGACTTATAAATTTAACGAAGTTTGTGCAGACAATGAATTGCAAACCAAGAAGATCATCAAGTTTAGACTTGGTGGACGTGCTCACAGTTTGACCTTGTTAGAATTTGCTCGAAGGTTGGGACTATATCAGGTAAATGAGCTTGATGAGGAAGGTTTTAATGTTTACTTTAAAGGATGTTTGCGTAGTGATGAGCATTTTAACACTCAGGAGTATTGGTTAAGCATTAGCAGAGAGGATAACCTTGGTTTATCTAGGAGTCACACTTCTACTATCAAGAGCCCAATTTGAGGGTGATTCATAAGATGATCACTTATGGTTTGTGTCAAAGGACGATTGGGTATGACAAAATTCAGAAAAATGATTTGTGGCTATTGAGTATGTTTGATGATAGACACCAAAACAGGTATGCAAATATGGCTTGGTTAATTCCAAGGTATGGATAAAGAGGAAAAGAGCTGGAACTCAAAAAGAAAGTCAAATTTGCTGTGGTTAGTTTATCTTAAAGATTGCTAGGAAATGCATGGTGTTGACTGAGGATGTGGTGAAGAGTTTAAGTGCTCCGATTTATTGTAGGGATCTGGATACAACTACACTTAGAGATTTGATCGATTCTGATGGTAAACATATTCTCGGGGATCCACAGCCGGGTGTACCAAGATTTGGTATTCCTAGACCCCGAGAACATTTATGCAGGATTTGTATGATAGGATGGGTAGGATGGAGATACGCTAAGAGGCGATAGAGCGGATGGAGTATAGGCAGTCATATCACCGGGAAAGGTACCAGGGAGTGTTTGAGCATATGGATGGGGTTTACAGTGTTCCAATGCATGGAGCCTACAACCCACCTGGTTATGCTCAACCGCAGTATGACCAGTATTATCAGCAGTACCCGCCTCCGCCACCACAGTATCAGCAGCAGCAGCAGGATGATGATGAGTAGTGTTGAGACGACATGAGTTGGTATTATGACCGCATGTTTTGGGTCACTTATGTTCTGAAAATAATTTCTCTTAAAAACAATTATTATTATTATTATTATTGTGTGTAAAATGCCTCTGTTGGCATTAAAACAATATTATCGTACTTTCTATTAATAATTAATTAGGATTATTATTATTATTTGTGTGCTATGCAATGTTTATATTTGCAACAGGAAAAAGAAAAAGAGAAGGACACATGACGAAATGACGTGAACCAAAATTCAGAATATAAATTGAAAAGTATTATTTAACTTTCCCATTTTATCTTTCTCTATAATATTTTCACATTCAGGACAATGCTCATATTAAGTATGGGGGGAGATAAACTGGAAAAGTTAAAATTTAACTTAAAATTAAGTCAAAAGAATTTTTTTTAACAATTTATTGATCACATACAAGCAGTCTGACTCTGGATTGATAACATTACTAGTATATTTATACCACTCAGTAAAAAATTGTGAGGATTAGATTTAAGAATTCGGGTATCTATTTTTGATACCTAAGATGATTTTCATCTTTAGCTTTCTCGAGTTAAGGAGTGATGTCACACCCCGCCAAGGCGGAAACACGAGGCGTAACATCATGGATATCATCACAACACAATGGTGTCAACAATAGAGAATCACTAAATGCATAACTAAATATAAAAGACACAATGTGTCATGACAATACCGAAAAACAAAAGAAACCGCACGGCGTCTTGTATTAATGACAAAGGGTCTCATCAATACAAAGACATGAATGACTTACAAACCTAATAAAATCAAATAGCATTAAAAAGAATCCATGCAACAAACACGAACAAAACTCAGCAGCGAACTCCAAATGCATTCCTACGTCTTTCCTAGCACTTCTTTTAGCCTTAACCTCCCTCATGATGCTTCACTTGAAAATGATGCTTTAAAAAGTCAACACAATGGTTGGTGAGAGTCATAGGTTTAAGACACATAACAAAACCTTTCAAACAATTGCTGCGATTACTAAAACAATTCATAACAACCATACGTGTCCCGCAGTCCACGTATACATCACATCACTCACAAAAGGGTCATGGGTAGCTCACTACCCTCCGATCGGAACACAAAGTTAGTAGGTATTATTTCAACCCTTCAGTTGGATTTGATTGAGTAGTAAACACCACTCTCCAACCGAACTCACATACCTCAAAACGCCTCCAATTGAACACAAAGCCATGGAGCGTACCACATAAACGCCTCCAATTGAACACAAAGCCATAGAGCGTACCTTGAACACAAAGCCATGGAGCGTACCACATAAACGACTCCAATTGATCACAAAGCCATGGAGCGTATCACATCACAATCAATAACCATATAACACATAATCACAGCAACTAAAACATTTAAACTCATAGCATCATTTTCACCCCAAGAAAACATAAGAAAAAGGGACTATGAAACTCACCATTTCCCTTTATTTTAACAATCATGCATCATCCCTTTTAAATTGATAGATTCCTCATAACACAACTGTCTTTATCTTTAATAAACAAAAGAATACCTATATTAAGGGATACAATTCTTATGGATACATATAAAGTTAGATACAAATAACACTAATTGTAGAGAATAACGTCGATTTACATAGTTGTGGTCGTGACTTATGAATTTTTTTATTTATTTATTAATTACATATTTACTAACATTACCCTAAGTTTTTATAAAAACCTAAGCTTATTTGAGTATACCTTTTTGCGTAAACGCAATTTACTAAACTTTTAAAATAAATAACTTTTCATTTTTATTTTAACCTAACTTTCCAAAAATAGAAATTTACATTTCATTCTTATTCTAACTACTAACACCTATTCATACCTAACATTACTAACACATAAATACGTATACGTAATAATACTTACACGATAAATCACTAAAACGCTTAAATCACAAAAATCATTTCCTTGTCACCAAAAGTGAACGAAATGAACTCCACAAAATCCAACACAAATCCAATCCCAATGAGACGATCACGCTCAATGGATTGATTACCAAATCTCACATATCCCACATAAACACATATAAACACGTATAAACACAAATAACACATAACCCATACATTGCAACAGATACATAAGTCAACACTAATAGTTTGACTAACCTGCTCAAGTCATGGTTGTCACAGTATCCCCTCCTTTAGGAAATCTCGTCCCGAGATTTAACTAGCCGATTCAACAGCACGATCAACAAATAACTGAGGATACTTAGACTTCATATGGTCTTCGCGCTCCCAAGTGAACTCGGGACCACGCTTTGAATTCCAATGAACTTTCACAAGCAAAATCCTACTACGCTTTAAACTCTTAACTTCACGGTCCATTATCTCTACAGGTTCCTCAACAAAACGAAGAGTTTTGTCAACCTTAATCTCGTCCAATGGCACATGCAAACTAGCATCCGCCAAACACTTCTTTAGGTTTGACACATGAAACGTGTCATGTACTCCACTCAATTCCTCAGGCAATCTCAACCGATAAGCTACAGGACCGATTCTTTCAAGAATCTCAAATGGCCCTACATACCTCGGTGCTAACTTACCCTTTTTCCCAAAGCGAATTACACCTTTCCAAGGCGACACTTTTAGCATAACCCGATCTCCTACCTCAAACTCTAACGGTTTGCGCCTATTATCAGCATAGCTCTTTTGACGGTCTCTCGCCGCTTTGAGCTTCTCTTTTATCAACACCACTTTATCAGTCGTTTCTTGAACCAATTCAGGTCCAATCAAACTACTCTCTCCAATCTCTGCCCATAGAACAGGCGACCTACATTTCCTTCCATACAAAGCTTCAAACGGAGCACACCGAATGCTCAATTGATAACTACCACCAAAATCAATAACACATGCCCTCATTATATCTTCCTAAAGTCTGAATCATACGTTCACTTTGTCCATCCTATTGAGGATGTTAAGCAGTACTCAAATCCAATCGTGTCTCTAACACTTTCTGCAGCGTCTGCCAAAACCACGAGGTAAATCATCCATCTCAATCTGAGTTGATCATCACCAGAATTCCATTCCTTGCTATTATCTCATCAATATAAATCTTTGCCAACTTCTCGTCTTGAAATCTTCTTGTATAGCTAGAAATTGAGCTAACTTGGTCAGTCTATTAACCATCACCCAAATCACATCAAACTCACTACTTTGACCTTAGAAATTTAGTGATAAAATCCATGGTGATTCTATCTCATTTTCATGCAAGTATCTCAGGCTGTTGCAGCAAACCAAAAGTCTTTAACATTGCAGCCTTCACCCCTTAAACAAGTCTGAAATTTGCTAACATAGATAGCTATATCATTCTCTATTCATGGCCACCAATACATGTCTCCAAGGTTATAGTACGTCTTATCCGCTCCCGGATGTACCAACTACCTTGATGCATGGGCCTCATCCATTTCACTTCCTACCAATGGAACCTAAATACGATCCATAAAATACAAACTCTCGTCTTCTTTCCTTTCCATCTGTTGATCTAAACCATGTAGCCTTTCTGCGAGTGCGTTCTCTTACTTGAACGCCTCACTTTGGGCTGCCAATATCATTCCTCTTACTCCATACTGAATGGTCATAGCCATCGCTCGAACACGTCTAGGTTTCACTCGTTCCTTCCTACTTAACGCATCAGTCACCACATTTGCCTTACCTGGATGGTAGCGAATTTCATACTCATACTCACTATACAATTTAATCCATAAAGTACTAACCATCATCTGCCCTCTTTTCCATTTGTTGGTCCAGGTCACGCAGCATTTCTGCTGGCGCGTTCTCTACCTTGGACGTCTCACTTGGAGTAGCCAATATCTTGTCCTTAACATTTGACTGGATAGTCATGAACATTGCTCTTACTCGTCTTAGTTTCACTCTCCCTTTCTACTCAACGCATCAACCACTACATTCGATTTATCGAAGCGTCACACAAATCATTCTTCAAAGTCTGGAAAGCCTCTTCTCGTTCTGCGCCCCACTCATACTTCTGATTCCTCTCAGTTAGGGAAGTAAGGGGTTTAACAATCTTAGAAAAGTTTGCGATGAAACGTAGGTAGGTAACCTGCCAATCCTAAGAATAATCATATCTCGGATGGTGTCGTAGGTACTTCCCAATTCTTCACTGCCTCACACTAGTAACCTTAGCATACAACTTCTCATTCCTTAGTAATTCCAACACTAACTTCAAAAAGTACAACTTCTCCTTCATCTGTGACTCTAACACTAACTTCAAATGAACATTTATGTTCTCCTTCGACATTGAGTAGGCCTGAATGTCTTTCAATGAATACAATGACAAAACCTTGCCTCGTACGGTTTGCAAACCCGGTTCATGAAACGTCCTGAAAAATACGTTGGTGCATTGGTTAACCCAAAAGGCATAACCGTAGACTCAAAATGTCTGTATCTCGTTCGAAATGCGGTCTTTAGAATGGAATCCTCATGCACTCGTAGCTGATGATAACCTGACTGAAAATCTATCTTTAAGAAAGGACACACTCCTTGCAGCTGATCAAATAAGTCATCGATCCTAGGGAGTGGATAACGGTTTTTTAATAGTTAATTTGTTCAATCCCTACGATCAATTAACACATACGAAAAGAGCCATCCTTCTTCTTCATGAATAACACAGGTGCTCCTCACGAAAAATGACTAGGTCGTATGAAACCCTTGTCTTGTAACACTTGAAGTTGTTAAGATAATTCTTGCATTTCCGAGGGTGCCAAACGATATGGAGACTTCGCGACCGGCATCGCTCTAGGAACTAAGTCTATACGGAACTTAACTTGTCGCTGCGGTGTTGCCCAAACAAGTTCTTTCAGAAACAAATCAGTAAATCGCACCACGGGTATATCACTTATCCTAGGTTTATCTATCTTATCATTCATTAGGGCTTTGGTGGCTCCCAAAGTACGTTCCCCTTGAACTCGAAGTATCCCATCACCTTCCAACGGTATCCTAACCACCTTCTCATGACATAATATCACAAACTTCCTCTTGGACAGCCAGTCCATTCCCACAATTCATCAATCGACTTCACGAACCTCAATGGTATCAACGACTCCAAGGTTTACGAAAAATCGAATAGGGTTAACAACGAATATCGAGTCAATAGGCTAGATTGCATATAGGAGTTCACATATGCAAATAGACCGTGGATCAAATGACATAAGAATCTTTGAAAAGAAGGATACGTATATGCACCGGAATGAAAGCGCAAACGAAAGAGGAATTCAAACAGGCGTACCACGACCAATTGATCACATAAAAAAATATCAATCACGAAAGACGAAACTCTGATACCATTTATTCGACTCTTACATCGAAGGCAAAATTAAATAATGTTTTTGTAAAAATCAATTTAAATTAAGAATATCACTTTAACTATAAAAAATCATTTTAAATAATAATGAAATTGTTTAAATTGTAATCTTTTAAAAATTCATTTCTGGTTGTCTATAAAATCTAGAGATGGTTATCGATTGGGTAATCGTACTTTCCTCTTTGAATCACTTTAAACCGGCTTTTATAATAAAATAAAATCGATTTACAAAAATCATTTTTTACATTGTTTCTCCAAAACACCAACACAATACTTCAAATAAGGGTTTGGATTAATTAGCATCATATTATATAATGGTTAATCTTCATAAGGACACCATAATACCAACAAGGTATCGTAATCACCGTACAGGCCCTAAAACAATTCTAATGTTTGAAAACGAATAGAATAATACCAGGAAACCATTTACCAACATTAAAATCAAACGAACTCGTACAAGAAAATCATGCAAGAAGTTACGTACCCAAAGAAAAAGTATGGTCTTATCCAAAATATAGAGTAACATAGCAATACCTATATGCATCGATAACTAAAATTCAACAACGGTTTTGTTGACAAAGGGTGTATTCTAAGATTGGGGGCTATGATCTACACTTATTTGTTAGGAATACATTTTAGTTCCCGTAAAAGGAAATGTTTGATTACTAATACAAAGTATCAATGCAAATGAAAGAATAATATCATATTAAGACCTATAATTTGAACGCAGCGAATCGAACAACCAATATTCATCAAGTAGTCGAATAGGTAAAAATTCGAGTATCTTTTACTAAACTTAGTACGTATGTATGGGTGATAAGCTTTGTCTTTGGAGATCCAATACAAACAACGAGCATTCGAGCATCCTCTTTAATATCAAATTCCACAGGTAACCCTCTAATACTTGATAGATAGGAAAACTTACTCATCTAGTTCATACTCAACTTAACATAGCCTCAATTTAGGGTAAGAGAATAATTATCTACCCTTACACCATCTGTGCAGGTTTTTCTACAATTAAAAAATATTTTAACACTGCACCTTAAATTTACTTACTATACTAATTTATGCACAATCGTTGGGCTCAAGTCTACGTGTGTGTATTGCCTTTATAATTTTGTTGGCACATCCTTATTATTAGTGACTCCTGTCAACTCGTGTGTAAGTAATTACTTGATGTCCCTTTTCTTTCTTTTGGCTCTTTGTAGCTACACTTTGTCACTTGGCTCTCTGTATCAATCTCCAACTTTTTCTTTTTAGATTCTGCTCCAGCTAGAACTGAAGTATCATTTTTATAATTTTTTCATATACGTATGTTTGGTTTTCGTATGTCTCGAATTCGTCTCCCTTTTTCGTATTAGCTATTTGTTTCTTGTCAAGATCTATGGTCGTGGGTTTGTTAGGGGTAATCTGTTGCGGGGACCCGCGCGTGGGTGGGACGGGGCCTCAATTGTTGCACACCGTACGAGGTGGGGCAAGGAGACGGTGGGTGGGAAAGGGTGTGAAGGTAACAGGAACACAAAAAGAGGAGGAAAGAAGCGGGGGGAGGAGGCGTTGCACAACATACCTTACATAAACCACCCAAAATAAGAGGGGTGTGGGACCGTGAGATGAGAGGAGATGGGAGAGGGGAAGAGAGGGGGATGAGGAGTAAGGGAGAAGGGGTGCAGGAGGAGAAGAGGCGTGAAGAGGGAAGCGGTGGGAGCAACAGGGGGGAGAACGGGAGGTGGTCCAAGGGAAAGGAGTGGGGCAGGGGATTCGGAGGAAGAAGTGGGGAACAGAAGGGAGCGGTAAGGGGGCTCCAAGTGAGTATGAGACAAGGAAAGAGAGGGAAGTCGGGACGGAAGGAAAGGATACAGAGCGAGGAGGGGCGAGGTGGGATGGAGGTAGCGACAGGAGGGTGAGCGGCGCGGGAGGAACAAGTAGGAGAGAGTGGGTAAGGAGAACGGGGACGGGGTGGGAAGAGGAGTGACGAGGGTAGTAGGAAGGAGAAAGCAAGGAAGCGGGTCAGAAAGGGGAGTAGCGAGAGAGGAGGAGGGAGAGAGGGGGGGGGGGGAGATGGGAGGAGAGGCGTAAGAAGCGAAGGAAGAGGCGTAGGAGGAGGAGAAGCAGAGCGTAGAAGCAGAGGGACGGGAGGGAAGGCGAAGGAGAGGAGGGCAAGAGAAAAGTAGGAGTTAACGAAGCGACGGTCGGCGGGGAGGAACACGGGAATACGATGTACTAGGAACGGGTTGAGGAGAGTGGGGGATGGGGTGGGGGCGGCGTGAGAGACGGGAGCAGGGGGAAGGAAAGGGAGGGAGAAGGAAGATCGGGGGGGCATAGGGAAGAGCGAAAGGGTCAAGAGAGGGCCAGGGAAAGACAGAGGAGCAAGGAAGAGAGAGGAGGAAGGGGCGAAGCAGGAGGAGAGGGGAGTAAGCAGGTGTACGGGAGAAGGATGAGATTAGGAAGGGGGAGGGGCCAAGTTGCGGAAACAGGGTGGGGGGGCTGCGAGGGAGTAATGAGGGATAAAGGAGAGGAAACGTAGTGAGAGGAGCGGAAGGGGCCCACACCCCTGGTGCCGGGGTCAACCGGGGAGAGGATAATAGAGATAATCAGGCGGAGGGGAAGTAGCGAGGAGAGGGCAGGAGAGACAAGGGGGGGAACGGAGGGGGGATAGGGAGAGGGATGCAAGGGTAAGGACAGGGTAGGAAGCGGAAGAGATAAGAGGGCAGAGGGAGTATCGAGTTAGGGAGAGGAGAAGCTGACGACGGTGTGGAGAAGAAAAGGAAAGGGCAAAAAGTGGGGAGAGACTAGAGGAGGAAGAGGGGAAAAAAGGCCAAGTAGGGTATGGTCAGGGAGAGGGGGGGGGAGAAGAGTAAGAGAGATGTGAGGGAGAGAAGCGGGAGAAGGGGGAAGGAGATAGTGGAGGGAGAAAGGGAGTGGGGAGAAAGTAGAGGCGGAGAGGGGGAGTAGAGAAAAGCAGAGGGGAAGAAGGGGGGAAGAGGCAGGAGACTGTGGGGGGAGGACAGATAAAAGAGGTGAGTGAGGCAGTTAGAGGCGGCAGAGGGAGGAAGGAAAGACAGAAGGGAGGGGAAGAAGACGGGCAGGGTGGAGGGGAGAGAGGGGGGAGAAGAAAAGGGGGTAGAGTGGGTAGAAGCGGGGGGGAGAGGAAAGAGACGGGGGAGAAGCAGCGGAGCGGAAGGGGGAGAGGGGAGGCGTGCAAGGGAAGGAAGTGGTTGATAAAAGTCAGTGGACTTAGGAGGTCACGGAGTGAGCGGAGACGGTAGCACGAGGCAAAAGGGGCAAAAGAGAGGGGAACAAGGAGAGTGGAGGACAGGAGCTAAAGGGAAGGGCGGACAGAGCTTAGGAGACGGGCAAGCAGGGGGGGAGCGAGTTCTTTTCTCTCTTATCTTTTCTTTCTCAACTTCTACTGTACTTTTTGTTTTTAATCTTTCTTTAATTCTTACCTCATTCATTCATTCCTGTCTTTTTTTTCCTCGATTCCTTTTTTTTCTCTCTCTTATCACTTGCCTTCCCTTTCTCTTTATCTCTTTTTATCTTTACTCCATCTTCTTTCTTTCTCTTTCTCCCTCTTTTTATTCTTTCTCTCTTTCTCCTCTCTCTTTACCGCTCTCTCTTTTCCCTTTTCTCTCTATCCTTCCTCTTTTCTTCTTTTTCTTCCTCTTCTACTTTCTTTTTCCTTTTCTTCCTTTCTTTCTTTCTTTTCTTCCAACTCTTTTTCTTTAATTTATCTCTTCCTTTATTCTTTTCTAATTTTTATTTATTTATTTTTTTTTTCACTCTCTTCTCTTTTCTTTTCCTTCTCCTTCCTTTCTTTTTCCCTCTTTTCTTCCTATCCTTTTTTTCTTCTTATTTCCCTTACCTCCTTTTTACAGCATTCGATGAAAATTAACATAGATCAAACTATCCTATCTCCTTGGGTTCCACAAGAGGTCCTCTATGGATCCTTATAAACGCTTAAGTCAAGTTACGGAAAATTGGTTTCCCCAACGAGACTTCTTATGGGTGGGGGGAAAACATAGCTAAAATACTAAGAAAGTAATATTATCATTTCCATATCAATGGTAGGGCAAATATAACTAAATGATAACTTAGCAAATACGAAATATATAATGCTATGCAATACATAGAGGGAAGCATAGCAGTTATAGCATTAACCACTTTTGCCCTAAATGCATTCTACATGAAGGACCCCTAAGTTATGTAGTTAGGCTTACCACCTTTCTCTATAAAACCAAAGGCTCTGATACCATTCTGTCACACCGCTAGGTGGAAACATGAGGCTTAACATTCATGGTTCATCACAACACAATGGTGTTTACTATAGAGAGAAACTTAAATGAAATAGATATAAACCAAATGAGTACACAAATGTGTCATGACAATATCTAAAACAAGATAAAGGAGATCTTGAATCATGATAACAAAGTCAGTACAACAAGGAACATACCCAGAAGTCTAACTAATCAATTAACAACAAGTATCAAAACATCAATATGGGACATAAATAAAATCTCTAGGAGAATTGGACTCCGCATGCAAGCTACGGTTCACTAGCCACTTTCCTAACTTCAACCTCCTCAAAACTATGATTACCTAAGATGATGCTTTAAAAAAGTCACATATAGTTGGTTACTGTCATAGGTTTAAGGCACAAAAATTCTATCTTCCAAAACTTAATTGCTGCGTTTAATAAAACAAATTAGGGCAGAACACTCAATTTAAGCTAGTTATCATACATAGTATCACGCATACTCATAAACAATCACAACAGTCATAGGTAATCCATTACCCTTCGATCAGAACACACAAAATTGAGTATTATTTCAACCCTCCAGTTAGATTTGGTATAGGTAGATCATACTACCCTCTAACAGAATTACACAGATTTGAGTCTTAATTTAAACTAATTAGATTTAAATGTGTTTAACCACTACTCTCTATCCGGAATCCACACAGCATTGAGTCTTTTTCACCTCCAATTAGTTTAAAATGAGTATGGAACCCACTACCTTGTTCTAACCGCAATTACTGATATGGGATAGGCGTATCCCCCCTCCCCCCCCCCCCCCACCCCCCCCCCCCCCGCCCCACCATCGAATACACGCATCATGTAGCAATCACATTTAATAAACATAACGTTCATACCTCACATAAAACCACATAATCACAGCATTTAAAACACTTTTAAACCACAAGGCATCATTTGCCATCCTAATTTAAAACATGTTAAAGAGGGGACTATGAAACTCCCTGATGCACAAGTAAGCTTCACAAAAAAATACCACAATATTAACTCGAGAACACAATACAACACAAACTTGTGATCATGGGGACCAGCTAATAGCTCATGTTCATGTAGCACTCATTTGAAGGATGTCTAAGGGTTTAGTTAAACAATCATAGGTCACCCTGACCCATGCCTAACTTTACCATCTTATTAACACTTTACCGAGCAATAAATTAAATCAGAATTGCAGAATTTTAGTGTCTCTTTACGTGCTCAAAACCCTTACTTAATGACCTTCATAATTTATACCAAAAATCACCCATGTTAATTTATGAGTATATTAACTACCTTGTGATTCCCAAGTATTACTTACATGTGTAACTACCTCAAATAAATAAAACTCATATGTCCTAAAGTGGATCTGATTGCACACCAAAATATATCACTCTAACTACCATACTTAGACATGCTTTTAGAGGCTAATTTTTACAGGATTATCCATAGACATATGGAACTTAACTATTGTATAAGGGCTAAGCTTAATTACACTTTTAAGTATAGGTTTTACCCTTACAAACATGACCTAAATATGCCCCGTATTTACTGATCTGACAACTTTTAGTGTAACCAACATTTTAATGACTTCCCGACCTTAAAAAATTTCTAGGCTGGATTTTCAAGAAAGTAGACTCTTTTGGATTATTCATAGGCTCAAGAAACATATCAATACATGTTTTTATCATCTAGATATCAGTCGTTGAACACGACCCAAAATTCTGCTCAACCCTAAATCAAGTTTTAACGCCAATCTAACCTAACCAATTGCATGAACATGTATATAATCTACCCCTAATCATTCTAGGATCATTAAAAATCATTATATTTCTGTATTTTTATGAAAACCCTAGATCCATCATAGAAAGTGTTACATGAATGAACAAATCTAACAAAGATGAGCATACTTACCTTGATTGCTAGCTCCTAAACACAAACTCTTGGATTCTTATTTTTAGGGACTGAAAGTCGACACTAAGGGTTTAGGGGGAGAAGGATTTTGGCTGAATGAGGGTTTAGGGGGAAGGAATGAGTTGATTTCTTGGCCTATGGGTAATCCTAAGGAGTTAGAAACCTAATCCTACTATAACTCCCCTAGATAATGCATAAATCCCTTTTTATTTTCTTTTATCTTCTTTTCCTTTGGATGACCAACAAACGCCCCATTATATGTTATTATATTTTTTTATTACATTTTAATTCACTGTTCATTCATTATCTTAAGTTTTTATAAAAACTTATTGCTAATTAGATTAAACCTTTTTACTTAACGCTACTTTACCAAACTTCTAAAAATATAACTTTTATTCACAAACCACTTTTATTTATGGAAAGTTTACAGCAAACTTCCATATGTCTCACATGCTTCCTTTCGATAAACTTACACTTTCTTATTAAACGCTTAACTCTTAAAAAACCAAGCAATTGCGTAGTAATGCATGCAATCGTCTTTCATTTCCATTATCACCACAACTGTGATCAAATAAAAATACTTAAACACCAAACTCATATGCACACAAAATAAGATAATCATTTACTTCTAAAATGACATCATGCACATATGTAAACCACTTCAACATACATATAGAACACATAGCACGCAAGAAACATACAAAATGGACACTTAGCCATTTTTAAAGGTATAAACTAACCTGCTCAACTCACGGTTGTCACAAGTACCACCAATGTGAGACTGGAGACTACTGTGCCACAAAAGGAAGAGACGTTTCAAGTTATCATTGATGTCATCAAGAACTCTACATGCTACAAGGCATTCACTATCTCTGCTGAAGTCCCTGAAATTTTCATGCATCAATTCTGGTACACTGTTAAGAAGGTCAAAGACACAGAATCTTATGAGTTTCTTTTGGCTAACAAGAAGTGCGTGGTCGATGTTGAAGTATTTCGAAAGATCCTTGACATCTGTCCAAGAGTTCAGGGAGTAGATTTTGCTAAATTTCCAGACGATGAGGCTACTCTTACCTTCCTCCTTAGTCTTGGTTACAAAGGTCCACTACACAAGCATCCCAGCATGTATGTGTACCACATGCATCAACCATGGAGAACTCTGGCTTCTATTATTAACAAGTGTCTTTTCGGTAAAACTGCAAGCAATGACAGACTAAGGAAATCCATAATTGACATCTTATGGGGAATGTTCTACAGGGAAAATGTTGACTACCCTGAATTGATTTGGGAAGACTTTGCATTCCAAATTGACTACAGGCAGCTAAATAAAGGCAGACGTGAAAACATGCATTACCCCAGGTTCACCAAAATCATCATCAATCACCTCCTCTCTAAACACCAATCCCTCACCAAGCTATAGTACATACATACACACACAATTAACGATGATGGTATTGTAAGTAGATTGAAGTTTGTTAGAATTAGCAAAAGAATATCAGGAATAAGACTCCGATTTCCTAAGGACTATGCTGACTGAGGTGATTAAGCAATCAGAGTCTTATCAAATGTTCATCAAATACTATACTAGTCAAATTCCTCCCAAGAAGAGTAGAGGAAAAGGTTCACAGGGGAAGAAAACTGCAGATACTACTTAAGCAACTATTGATGTATCTGAAGAATCAGCACTGACTGCTAGTAAATGTAATGCTAGCGAGTTGTAGTCAAGAGGAAAAAGTCACATTCATTGCAGATGATAACACTTGTTCTTGAAACCAGACGTTGCTTGAGTTTAGGAAAAATCTATGAGTTTAAATGTAGCTTACAGAAGAGGAAGCATCAGGCAAGTCATGCTACCTTTTGACTAAGGATTTGTGGACTGAACCTATCACCGAGCCTGCCAAAAGAAGACCGTCATGTATTGCTTTTAGAGATACTTCCAGTGTGACAAAGAAGATGTCTCATGATCCATCTAAGAAGCTCAAGGGTGTTCAAACTTTAACTCCTAAAGAACAACTTGCTGCTGACACAATGCAAGCACTCAAAGAAAGTAAGAAAACCAGTAGAAGACAGCCAGGTACTGGAGGCTCAAGTGAAAGAACTGATGTTTCACCAGGGGTTCCCGATGAGTCAACAGTCGTCCCTGCTACCTCAAGTGAAGGAACTGGTACTAAGCCAGGGGTGTTCTCGATGAGGAAAAAGTTACTTCTAAAGCAAATGTTATACTTGATTGGGGATCAGAACAAGAGAGAGAGAGAGTAATCTGAAGAAGAGGGTGATGATGATGATGAAACGATTGAATGGGTGGACACTAACGAAGAGGAAGAGAAGAATGATGACGATGATAACAAAAGCATCGATCTTGAACAGATAGACGATGAAGAAACTGATGACAAATTTGTGCATGGTGAAGAACATGTACAAGATGATGATGAAGAAACTGATGATGAGTTTGTACACGGTGATAAACAAGTAAATGATGATGAGGATGAAGAGATGACAAATGTTGAAGTAGAAAAATATAGGAATGTTGATGAAGAAGTTACTAATGCAGCTAAGGTAGATGCCAGAAAGACTAAAGAAGTAAAGGATGATGCCAAGAAATATGAACTTCCTCCAACAAGCTCCAGCTTATCGGTATCTTTAGGTTTTGCTGATCAATTTCTTAAACTTTTGTCTGATGCTTCTTTAATTAGTACTGTTAAGGATACTACAGATACTGAGATCAACTCTTTATTGGATATTAAAATCCAATATGAAGTTTCACATATCCAGTCTTTAACCATTCTTACTGTACCAGTTTTGGTGATTTCTAAGCCCTCAGTCCTTACACCTATACCCGAAACTCCTTCAGTGGCTCCTAGAACAACTCTTCTACACCATCCATCTGTCTCCACCATACCACCTGTACTACTCTAAACAACAACACCAATCCCTTCACCACCAATCACAATCGAAGCTCTAACCATCACCACTGCTGTCCCTGAATCTGATGCATTCAATGTTGTTCAACTAAGAGTTGAAAAATTAGGAAAGGATGTGTCTGAGCTGAAGAAAATTGATCACTCTGCTGAAGCTCTTGCTACTCTTAAATCCCAAGTTCCAACTGTTGTTGAACATTATCTTGGATCCAAAATTGGTGATGATCTTTAAAAGATTCTACAGAGACACACTGCAGATCTTATTTAGAAATACTCTTTGAAGCCAGCTCCCGAGCCAAGCAAGATTCAAACATCAATAATTGATTTTGAACTAGAATCTAAGAAGAGTGCTTCAGATATTTTCAAGATTAAGAAGGAACAAGCTTGATATGTTGTAGTAAGGTGTGTGATTTTATGATTTCAAGTTTTAAATTTATATTTTGCCGACTTTACCAAAAACAACACTTTAACGGGCAGTGTACCCGGTCGATGGGAGTTTCGTGGTAAGTAGGGTATCGATCACTAAGAGCGAGAAATAATATTTCAATTTATTAATATTGTGGCTATCTAAGCTAAGTTAATTCTATTCTATGTTAAACCATTGCTAAACCTATGTTAATCCTAACTCTAACGGATAAGGGGGGTTTCATCCTGAGAGACTGGCACGGGTTTTATGGTGACTAAAATCAACTTAAGAGTTAAGACACTAAAACACATGCAAGCAAATAGATAGAAGATAAAAGAGCGGTCTAGCCAAATATAAGAAAACTCTATTAACCATTATTAATCCAATCAGAACGTTGGTTTGTTTATTTAGTATAATGATTACTTATCTCGAGGTGGCATATCATTCTTAAGACTTAGGCGGTACTTCTTCCTATACCAAGGATACGAATGAATTTTGTCACAACTATACGTATCCGCATAAAGCATCTCTATTTACTGATTTAATCGATACTTTGGTTTAAAGCATAATGGTGATCTTGTGAAAACTGCTCATAGAGGACTTTAACCCACTTATGCTTAAAGGCAATTCATACATAGAGTCCACTAACAAGTCCTTACGAATTAAGTGAGAACGTACTCGTTGATCCCAAGGGTTACCTGCCGGTCTAACTAGCTTACCAATCTAAGGCAAAAGATAGTTATATTCGTGATTCCTAGTGCGTTCTGGATGTTTAAATCACTATTTGGAGAATCCATCCCGCATCTAATTTAATTGGTTCGTATCAATAGATTCAGTTGAATGATAGGTCGCATACTTAAAGCAGTAAATCTTGTATAAACTAATAAAATAAACAAGCAATCAACAATAAATTAGGAATCGTGATAACTCACCAAATATTCAGATTCTCATAATAATGGCTAATACCCGAAGGTATTAAGCTTTCAAACGTTCTTAATCATTACAAAAAGTAATACATTATAGCCAAGGTAAACTAACCGATTAACGAATAAACCTATAACTGAACCGAGTACAAGTGTTAATCTGAGATTACAAGTAGTTTCCTATGGAATTAATCACGTTGCAGTACCTCTTCTATTGTTCTTCTTCTCTGAAAATCAAATTTTATGGTTTAGTTATCTAAAATATGATTTAGCACACTGAAATCTCGTTTTTGAGTTTTCTATCTATAAGGTATGGAAAAAGGTTGATACGGCGTATTGACTGAGGTCAATACGGCATATCGGGGGTTTCTTAGAGTAGGGACCACGTTTGATATCTTCCAGAATAATTTATTTCCATAACTTTAATATGGCGTATTGTTCTTCCTTGGATACGGCGTATTGATCGTGTTCCCTTCGTGGTCTTTTGTGAAGTGCAGACACAAATACGCCGTATCTTCCTTGATGGATATGGCATATTGGATGTCAGAACAGTAATCTTCAAATGTCTTCGTTTAAGCTCCAGAATGCGTGCCTTTTCGCTAATCTTCACCAAGTACTCCATAATTACTGCAATTCTCAAATACAAACGATTAAGTAATGATTCTTTGCAATAATTTTAAAAAATGGGTTAATTTCATGAGATAAATGATGCTATAAAAGTAATGTTATTTGATGTCATCAAATATCCCCCCACTTGAATCCTACTTGTCCTCAAGTAGCCTTTAGAAGTTTATGAAAATGTATCCCTAAGGATTTTTCCATTTAATCATTTATTTGATCTATTACAAGTACACAACCAAACACCTCACGAAATAGGAAGATGAAAGCACTCAACACACTCAACTAATCTATGTGGTAACATGTAACTAATTCGCTCAATTGCTCGGTCGTGATGAGTATTCTATCATAGGCTTGGCAAGGATACACATGTCCACCACTAGAGCTAAGGAGTAACAAGTTTATAAAGGTAAAATGGGTTTTTTGTAATAAGGCTTAGGGTTCATCATTCTACAATCTTTCACCAAAAGTACCACACCAACAAGGCAGCTGAAGCACACATACATGGCCGTAATGACAGAATAGACATGTGTGTTCGATCACATCCTCATTCGAGTTTAACCAAGGGTTAGGATAAAGAATGATATAGGGTAGGGATCTTCTAACTTTCACCAATAGTAATAAACCAACAAGGCAGCTGAGACATGCATACATGGCCATAAAAACAGAATAGACATGCACGCTCGATCACATCCTCATTCGTGTAAAAACCATGGTTAATGATTAGGAAAAGGAAGTAAATTGTTGTTAAACAAAAATTACGAAATGAATAGACTAGGTCAAAGATATAAGTTGCTAGACACTTTTTCTCGACCATTACCATGATAAAGACACAACTATTTACACATGTCTTGATCATTGATCAAAAACAACAACCAAAGTTGGAATTCCCGTAACGGTTAACTTCCCAATCATCCTATACTTTACAAACTTTTACAAGATAAGTGGCGATATCTACCACTTTATACAATACTCTACATCGTTGATTTTTAAGATGTATCAATGAATAATCGATCCTTTAT
>BQNB010004774.1:3831-69931 GCA_026074375.1 Tanacetum coccineum | reverse complement strand
AACGTTGCAACAAAAACAAAGATCGATACCTTAAATTGAGAAAAAAAAAGATGAGTACCTTTAATTGACATTGAGCCTAAGATGAGTACATTTTTATGCGATTTGCCCAATTGTATATTTACAAAACTAGTCAAAATCGAAAAACAATTTTTTTTTTCTCAGATAGGCGGCCCCCTTAAAATTAAGGAGACCGACTGTGTTAATATGGGCGGCCCCCTTATATTTAAGTGGACCAGCTATTTAATTTCTCCAAACACCCTTCTTCTGCGTAAAACTCAATTCCAAACACCCATTCTAGTTCTTCCTTTTCCTCCTGCTACTATGTGACGAACACATACATCCATAACTACAAAAATTCAAACCTCCAAACACCTAATCGATCAAAATTTGAAAAGGGCAAACACCAACAACAAGATTAACAACCTCTATTGTAAGATTTCCTATACTTTTCTTTTTCAATTCCATCCAATTTTGCTCTCAATCAAAATTGGGTAATTTTTTTATAATTTTTGTATCTTTTATATTTTTATGATTAGGTCTAGGAAATCCATTGAAGAACCTTCAGGAAATCTTGAACCAACAACAGACTTTGGAACCACCACAGCAACATGAGTAGATTTGATAAGCCTTTACCAAGTATATATATATATTGTTGATTCATGCCAAAATTCTAGATTTTCAATAGGATTGATTCCCGTAGTCATAGGAATTCAAGATTTTCAAAACAAAATTCTATACATTGTTGATTCATGCCAAAAATACGTCAAAATGATTATACATTATCTATCGAAACATACATATCTAAATGATTATTTTTCGAATCAATGAATAAAGTTTTATAAAAATAAAGGGGTGTTTGGTTCGTTTCTTAGGATCGATTTTTAGAGTCGAAATGACCATCACTATACTTTTGTCACTTGTATAAACACATAACTAACTTGTATAAGTCATCAAGATATATAATTCATATATATATTGATCCATTTTGTAAAAAGTATAAAATAAAAGGGGCGTTTGGTTTAACGTTTTAAAACATAGTGTTGAGTCAAAACAAACACCATTTAACTCTCATCAAGTCAAAAAACAATGAACTAATATTTGTCAACAAAATATACAACTTAACGTATATCTTTTGACAATTTTAGTCAATGTATTGATTAGGGAGTGTTTGAGTCATTTTCTAGATGTTGAAATATTATACTAATAATAGATTCTTTGATATACACCCTAGATTAAGTGAAAAATAAATTAAGGAACATATAGATTACTTCTTAGGTTTTTATTTTTAGAGTTGAAGTAATCCTTATCCCACATTTGTCGTTTTTCAAAACTTTATTTTTTTATTATTTCTTTTTAATAATTTATTTCGTTGTTATCTTGTTTAGGTGATAAACATGCATCGAGCAACAGTTGGTGATACCTCTCTTACCCGTTCTTACATTCCCAAAGTATCTTAAACAATCAATATTTCTCCTACTATCACACAATTCTACAAACCTATCGAAAATCGATGCATTCATGAGGGTAGAGTTGTTGATCAACTTTACTACACATCTGATCACACAGATCGTTGTTTTTCTAACATACGTCTCAATTGTCTCTACGAAATTAATGAGCCAATTGTCCCTCATTTTATTTTGGACTTTTATAGTCAAGTCACTCTTCAAAAAGATGACTCTGGCGTCATTCTTATCTCCTTCACGATTCAAAATGAATTCATCTCTCTTTCCCTCCAACAATTCGGTCAAATCCTCATAATTCCATTCAATGGCTAAGCCGTATTCACAAACGAATAGGATCTTAGTTCTCTTGCATACTCCCAAGAAACTGAAGGACCATATCATACGGACCTTCCTACTCCTGAAGAAATTTATCAATTCCTTCAATTTCAACGTGTTGACCCTCACCGCATCATCAAACACAAAAACGTTATTCTCTCACCAAATCAAGTTCTAACCAAAGAACTTAGACAAGACTTGAAAAGATGGAATGAACTCATTTATGAGAATGTGTTCAGACTAGGAGGACACCGGGACCATCTCTCGGCTTGCCTTGCTCATATATTATATTGTATCCTAGCCGAGCAACAATATAATCTTGCCTATTTCTTTGTTAAAAGTATTGAAAGTGCACGAGCAACTCCTAAAGCCCATCTTCCTTATGGTATTTTTTAACACGTCTCTTTCAACATGTCATGGAACACTGCGTCCACTTGCTCTAAGACAAACCCATCGACCTTGAAGTGATTATGGAAAAGCCTGTCACTCTATCTCATCAACTTCTGTCCATCATAACCGTAGATCTTCATCTCACCAAGGAGATGATGATGAGGATGATGGTGCTTCTCGTGCTAGTACCCCATCTCCTACCACTTACCTAAACTCTCTCAGACCTCTCGAATACCAACAATATGACGTTCCCACTTCTTCTGAACAAAATGATGATCTTCTCTTCGAACGTCAAACCGACTTGCTCAATCAAACACAACAAATGCATAAGGAACTTAGAGGTGGATTCAAGTCATTTGGCAAGGCATTGCGAGGAGTCTTCGGCAAGAAAAAGAAGTGAAGATGTTGAATGGTGACTAGCTTGGTAGAATAATTGGTTTAGGACTTTATGTGAACTTATGTTTATGTTTAATTAATTATGTGATGACAACCCGACTTAGTCGGAAGAACTTGAACTTGTTTAGCTTACTTAGGACCTTTAATCTCTATGAATTATTAGTATGCTCTTATAATTCTTATTTTATTTGTTGCAAACATACATGATATACTTGATTTCATGCATATATATATTTACATGGGACTTGCTGCAAATTGACCACCAAAACACAACCTTTCTCACAAAATTGTTACAAAAATCAAATTTTTGGTCGTCTGAAAAACACCAGATGGGCGGCCCCCTTAATTCATAAGGGCGGTCCCCTTAAAGATAAGGGGGCCGGCCATTAATTAAGGGGACCGGCCATCTGATTCACGGATTTTACTGTTTCTTTCTGCTTTTTGACTCTCTTTTATCTAGCCTCAGCTATCCTTACCCAGAAAACTCGAACATATTTTGGAAATTCTTAAACCTATTCAAATCCATTCCATTTCCAAACCATTCTCATCAAATAAATTCCCTCCAAATGATCACCACCACTTCATCATCTTCTTCATTCTCTATCAACCACCATAAACCACCATGGCATCCACTAGAGCTTCCATTTCCAAAGCTTCCAAAAGACCAAAAATCAACATCATTCCACCAAAACAATTGTTTGTGGATTTAACTCATGATGACTCTAAAACCCCATCACCCAAACATCAACTCTCATCCCCTAGTGCTCCTAATGCACCTTCAAAAACACCATCAACCAAAGGTACTTCCTCATCCTCCATTGACTACACACCCAAATCACCAACATCATCCACATCACCATCAACCAATGGTTACTTGAACTCACCAACATCTCCTCCTCCAAGAGTTCCTCCACCACCTCCAACTCAAGAAAATACATCAATGGACATCACTCTCACCCTTTCACCAATTACCCCACTTGATGTCCAATTTAATACTCCATCACCTTCTCCACCTATCTTTGGTCACCCTATTCCTTGGAACCTTCTTGAGGCACATGGAGACTCATGTTTGTGTTGCATTCACAACCGTACTCTTATCTTTGGATTGAGAGATGAACTCCAATACATGTTTTCTTACATAGAACACATGCTCTCACAACCTCCACCACCCAATTCACCACCACCACCATCACTTTCACCAAACTAAACATACACCATGTTTAGCCATTTTCAAATAATTGTCAACCAAACCTTTTGCAAGCAAGTCCTATGGAATTCTAGGAATGATAGGATCTTTGTAGTTTAATTTTATGTATGTTGTACTAATATGTTCCAAGCATATTATTTCTACTTGATGTATGCGTGCTTGTGTGTTATACACAATTATTATGTTTAATGAATGGACTTTAGTCTTATGTTTTAATTATGTACTTAACTTTTTAGTTGATATATATATTTATGATTATTAGTTTACACAAATTTCTTGACAATTGTAAAACATTATCAACATGCTCTAATATTTTTCCTTTTATTTGCTATATGTTAGAAATGGTTGTCTTGTTCTTCTAACTTGTTCTTGTAGCAAAGTTACCATAGCTCGATTCCTTAGTGCCCTCGAACGAGGGGGAGTATACATCAAGGGGGAGCACTTATTCCGTCGATTCTATGCACAATCATCGACAAAGCCTTTTTGATTCTACAAAAAAGGGGAGAAATGGAAATAAAACTCACTAAATACTTGTTTAAGAATAATTTTACATTTAATGAGTTCAGATTTTGTAATCATCAAAAAGGGGGAGATTGTTGATAGGAATAATGCCTAAAAACGTTATTAATATTTTTCGACCTCTCTACGTTTTGATAATCACAAAATGTAAAAACGATTAATGAGTTATTAATATTTTTTGACCTTCTCTACATTTTGATAATCTCAAAATGTAAAAATCGCTCATGGTAAAATTAAATCGTTAAACAATAATTAGTAGTAAAATTTTCATTCAAAATTTAAATTCACTAAAGGTATGAATAAATTAAGGCTTTATGACATTTTTTGTCAAAGGAATATTTTATTCAACCTTCACATTTGTAATAAAAATGTCACAAATATTTTTTATAACTTTTACAAACTATTTAGATTTAAAAGAAATGTTTTATTACAAATATTATATTTTGAATTTCAAAAATTTCTACCTAAAAAACCGTCTAGAAATGTTCCAAAACACCTTCCCTCATAAAAGACAAAATTAAGGAGCGTTGGCCTGGGCAGGCCCCTTAAATTATAAGGGCGGTCCCTAATTATTAAGGGGGCCTAGCACCACTAATTAAGGGGACCGTCAAACTAAAAAAGCAAACTCAGTTTGGCCCTTATAAATAGTAGGTTATTCCCCCCTGATTTTCTTATCTTTTGCTACGCACATTCTTTCTGTTCTAAATCAGTTTAATAGCTCTCCCTACAATCATTTGATCATTTAATCATAATGCTTTGTTTCCAAGGGATCAAGCGTAATTCTTCAAGTGCAAAGAAGAATACTTCTTTCATCATGTCAAGAGTGTATATTAGTTTAGTCGGTATTGTTGTGAAGTTGGTTAGTTCTTGTAATTCATTTGTGCATATGTCAAGGTGGATTGTTTGTGTTATAATAGTTAGATTGTGTGATCTATTGTAAGGTATAGTTAGATCGGTTGGTGATATTTGTAAGTAGTGTTAGATTGGTGTGAGTTAGTATTGAGTGTCTAGGCATAGTGGAAGTTGTAAAGCGAGTGTATTAGTGAAGAGGAAAAGAGAAGTCGTGAAGGATGCAAAGTTTTGTGAGTTGTTGTAAGTGGTGTGTTTAGCCAGTACAATAGTTGTTGATAGTTTGGTTTAGCTACGGAATTACGAACTCAAAATTTCGCTTGTGTTGGAAATTGGTGTACAAGCAAAGTTCGTGTACGGGTTTTCTTCCGCTAAAAGGGAGTTTGTTGACATAGTGAAGAGAACTCTCGAGTTTGGTGCTCGGGGAGTAGAGTAGGGCGAAGAGGTGCTTCGTTACCGAACCACTATAAATCCTTGTGTTGTGGTTTGATCTTTCTAACTCTTATCTCTTGTCTTTCATATTTACTTGTCATTTACTTACTTACTTATATTGTTCATATTTTGCACATACTGAGATCACATAAAATCGAATCTAAGTTTTTATAAACAAACATAACATTAATTTAAAAAGCGGTAAACTATTCAACCCCTTTCTAGTTTTCCACAGAATCCATGTGGATCCTAGTAAGATTGAAGCTGTTAAGAGTTGGGAAGCCCTTAGAACTCCGTCTGAAGTTCATTCATTCTTAAGATTGGCAGGGTATTATCGTCGGTTCATAGAGAAATTTTCTACGATAGCTAAGTCCCTGACAATTTTGACTCAGAAAAGTAAGACATTTGATTGGGATGAGGAACAGGAAAGGGCGTTTCAAACTTTGAAGGACAAGTTGTGTAATGCACCTATTCTAGCTCTTCTTGATGGACCGGAAGATTTTGTGGTGTATTGTGATGCGTCTGGCTTAAATCTAGGTTGTGTGTTGATGTAAAGAGGTAAGGTGATAGCTTATGCATCTAGGTAGCTGAAAATTCATGAGAAGAATTACACCACCCACGATCTAGAGTTGGGTGCGGTTATGTTTGCCTTTAAGATCTGGAGACATTATCTGTATGGGAAAAGAGAGTCATAGATACGGATCATAAGAGTCTCCAGCTATCTTTAGTCAAAAGGAATTAAACATGCACAGCGTCACTGGATAGAGCTTTTTAGTGATTATGACTGTGAAATTTGCTACCATCCTAGTAAGACGAACGTAGTAGCTGATGCACTAAGTAGGAAAGAGAGAGTGAAACTTAAGAGAGTTTGAGCTATGAATATGACCCTTCAGTCGAGTATCAAGGATAGGATACTGGTTGCTCAGAAGGAGGTATGTGATGAGTCTGCGAGATTGCCGAAAGGTTTAGATGAGATGATAGAACGTAGGAGTGATGGAGCTTTGTACTACCTAGATCAAATATGGGTTCCTTTGAAGGGTGATGTGAGAACCCTGATTATGGATGAGGCCCATAAGTCGAAGTACTTTGTACACCCAGGAGCTGATAAGATGTATTATGACCGTAGAGATAGGTATTGGTGGCCCAGAATAAAAAAGGATATAGTTGTTTATGTTAGTAAGTGTTTGACAGGTTAAGGCTGAACATCAGAGGCCGTCTGGCTTACTGCAGCAACCTAAGATTCTGGTATTACTTCAAAACCCCCTCTTAATATATATATATAATACATATACGTAAGCTAAGTATCATACAAATCATTCTTAGAAAAGAATAATAAGTAATCAACACGGGTATCGTTCTCCTCGGTGAGAGGTGAATGGAAATTCACGTTAATGTCGTAAATCGAGCTTGAATATCATTAAAGTTTTGGTTTTGGTTTCTAAATCTAAAAATGTAAAGGGAAAGCACACAAAAGCAAGCTAATCTAAGAAATTAAGGCAACTTAAAAATCAAACGATATTTAAAGCAATTAAAAACTTATTAATAAAATTGACAAATTAAAACTTAAAAAACTCAAAATGCAAATTTATAAAACCTAAATGTATTAAAATAATTTTTGAAAAAACAAATTATATTTTTTTGATGTTTATTATATTTTCTATGAATTTAAAACAGATTTAATCTAAATAAAATATTAAAAATTGTAAACTAATTATTAAAACCTGGAAAACTTATGAAAAATACTTTGACTTATTTAAAATCTATGAAAAATGAAAACTGGAAATTTGGCTGAAAGAATAAGCAGATAAAAAGCAAATAAGCATGAATAAGCAAACTGAAAAACGTGCATAAGAGGAAATGGAAAAGGAGTTATAACAGAAAAGTCCCAAGGGCGCTACTGGTTAAGGCATTGGTGTTGTGTGAAGGAGGTCACAGGTTTGAGTCCTGTGACCTACCTTTCTGGTAAAACATTTTTTTAATATTCTTTTTGAAAAAGCTAAAAATAAGACAAAAATAAGCAACTTTAATAAAAAGACTTTTGACAGAAACTTATTGATAAGCTAGAATTAAGCAAAAGATGACAGATTTGGCTTTTAAGATTTTTAAGCTATAAGCTAAAACTGTTTGGTCTTTGTGAACTCATTAAGCAAGAAGCACAAATAAGCTGAAACAGATCAAATCCTAAACCTAATAAGCAGTTATACAAAAATAAGCAAACAAGATAAGCTGAAAACAACTAGAATCATTAAGACATCAGACTTGAAAAGGGCTTACACCACTACTTTTAAGAACTAAAAAGCACTAGGAATAAGCTAAGAACAAAAGTCAGATTAAGAACTTAACTCAAAAAACACAATTAAGCTGAATTAAGCAAATTTCCTAAGGTAATAAGCTAGAAAAAGAAGATGAAAATGACAGGTACATTACTTTTGGTTTTTGGCTTTTTGAAGAAAAGTGACACTTTTAAGCTTAAATTTAAGACTCAAGAACTAATCTAACTAACTGAAAAGCTAAAAACATATGAAAACCTAAATTTAAAAAGCTCTAATGACTGAACCAATAAGCAACAGCAATAAGCTAAAAGCTAAAAACTAAAACAGATGGAACTTATTATGCACTAAGCTAAATCCAACATAATTAATCAAGAATTAAGCTATAAATCTACCTTAAATGAGCTGCATAAATAGCCCCTAAAAAACCTTCAAATTGCTTAACAGACTTTGAACACAAGATCTCAAAGGGCATTATAACTTCAAAAAAGATAAACATTTGATGCAATAGAAGCTTATATAAAGCACAAAAACTACTCCTAAATTATACTTATTATAAATCTAACCATTAAGCAGTTTAAAGTAACTCAAATACTAGCAGACTTTGAGATTTTGACAAAACAACTTCTAAACTTAACATACCTTACTCTAAGCTTATCTAAACTATCCTAAAGACATAATTTGAGTTTATTAAAACTGACTTGATACCCAAAAGCTACACAAGCAGTCTTAACTAAGTTAAAACTGCTTGTGCCAAACACCTCTTTAAAACCTTAAAAGCTATTTTTAAGCTTAAACAGATTATTATAAGCTTCAAACTATGAAAACAAACCAACTCAATGACCAAAAGTAACCCTAGCAGTCTTAGCTATTGTTAAGACTGCTTGTGCCAAACACCCCTTTAATACCTTAAAACCCATTTTAAAGCTTAAACAGATGTAATTAAGCTCTATTTTATAAAAACAAATTAACAACTAAGCTTATTAAAGACTATTAAGCTAAAATCTAGGAAAATTAAGCATTGGATAATAAGCAAAACTTATAAGTAGTTTTAATGTTAATGAAACAGTAGCAATATCTAAAACTAGCATATCTATATTCTATCTACTTCTAAACTGATGACAAGGAAAATTAAGCTAATATTAGGTAACATAAGCATAGATAAGCAATTAACAGCAGAGAATAAGTAGCAATAAGCAACGGAATAAGCAGAAATAAGCAAACCAGAAATTAAGCTTAAAAAGAGAAGGAAAAATACCTTTTCCTTTTGCACTAAACAAGGACATAAAATGCTCAAAAGAGCTTAATCTACAAGCTCTAGCATAAGCTAGTAAGTAACCATAAGCTCATCCCTTTTTGGCTTATCTTCCATTAGCTTAATATGACCTTTTGAGTGATTTTGGGAGTGATAAGGGTGGTGTAGCTTAGTTAAGCTTTGTAAAAGCTTAACTGAGTTAGGTAAAAGCTAAGTAGGGTAATAAGAGCTTATCCGAGCTTATCTCAACATATTTAAACAAAGCTTGTATAAAAGTTAAACACAAAATTTAAAGAAAACTTGAATTTTATTAATAAGAAAGGTTTACAATGCTTTTAAAAAGGAAATTACATGAATTGAAATTACAATAAGCAGAAAATAAGCTGAATTACACTACTAAAAGCTAGACTACACTACTCCTACTCTACCCTCGATATCTTCAACTGTGTGATTCTTGTGCTATTTATAGCTGTGGAATGAAGCTTCTAGGTCCATGAGGAGCGTCCTACTGCATTCATCATAGCCCTTGATTCCATATCCATCTATCTGAGCCCTTAATTTCTTTCCACGCATCATTGGCCAATGAGGGTGCTTAGGATCGCCCATGTGGCATAAGTGGTGTCAGACGTTGTCAGGGCTTAGTCTTCTAGAAACATTGATGCGTGTGGTGAATGGTTTTACCCTGTGTGTGTTGTTTGTGTAAATGTAAAAGAGGGAGGGAAAGAAGATGTATAGTAACTTGACCTGTGTTTATAACATGGACATTAACCAGGGTTGGATTGGGCTTTGATCTTTTTATAAATACATTAGGCCGGGTTAAGGGTTTTAGGAAATGGATTTGGACTTAAATTCTTATATAAGGATTATGAATTAGGCTAAGGGTTTTGTATAGATACAAAGTTAATGGGCTGACCCGGCCCAATAAAATGGGTACGGGTTGGCCCATTAAGGATGTATATGCCTTCAGCTTTGATTTCTCACGCTCTTTCCATTCCCGTGCTTGGTTTTGTCTGTTTTGCTTCGTTTTTGTCTATTTTTGACATATCTGTTACCTGCACAATGCATTTGACAAAACACACATATACAATGTATTTTACATGTATTTTTGGTCTTTTAAGCTCATTTTAGTAAAGCAAAATGATATGTGAATAAACACATATCCTAAATGGAAATGGGAGGGGATAGCAATAGATTTTGTGACTAAGTTATCAAGGACTGATAGTGGGCATGACACAATCTAGGTCATTATGGACCGATTGACCAAGTCTGCTTATTTTCTACCTATGCGTGAGGATTATAACATGTATAGATTTGCTAGGTTGTACCTGAATGAGATCGTTTCTAGACATGGTGTGCTGATCTCGATCATATCGGGTCGTGATAGTCATTTCACATTGAGGTTTTGGCAGTCAATGCAAGAGGCATTAGGAACCCGTTTAGACATGGTGTGCTGATCTCGATCATATCGGTGGAATTCGAAATGTGGACCTGAATTCACGTGGGAGCGTGAAGATCAGATGAAACTTAAGTATCCGTATCTGTTTAGTGCTGATAATAGTTGAATTTCGAGGGCGAAATTCTTTTTAAGGGGGGTAGAATGTAACCCTTGTCCTTTTTGTGTTTTGAATATTCTAATATTAGTCCTTTGACTATGTGACGTTTGTCAGTTTTATTAAAATATATACCATGTTGACAGTGGTGAATTTATGAGATTTAAGGTATTTTATGGTTATTGTGTTTAATAATCCTTATTAAAGGGTATTATTATGTTATTTATGTTCCGGGTGGTTTGACCCATGAATTGTGAGAAATGCTGAAAAACGAGTCCCGACACGCCCGTTAATGTTCAAATGAGTTTTTGGGAGGTATAATGTGGAAATATATCGTGTTAATACTCTAAGTTATTGGAAAAGTATTTTTAAGATGAATAAAAATGCTAAGTAACTTCGAAAAATATTTTACGATTGAGGTTTTTGAGTTTTAAGCGAATCCGACACAAAAACGACATCCCGAGACCCTCTTAGGATGCCATATCCGATTCTAGTCTCATAGGGGACAAGGATGGCATTTTTTTATCAAGGTGGTCCATCTCTTGTACCATTTTGTGCTTATAACTTATCAAAAGCACACACACATTCATTTTACCTTCACACACAAAAACATTTCTTTCTTTCTCTCTTGGTTTGTTTGTCTGACCCAAAACACACACACACACACACTTATAATTTTTCAAAAATTTGATCAAAAACATGAAGATTTGCGGAGTCGTGGGTTGATTCTGGTATTCGGGTTATTGTTTAAACTATGTTTGGGTAGTCGGTTCGCATTCGTTTTCTCTTTTCAAAACCCTCTTTGTAAGTTTTCTAACTCTTGATTTAACTTGTACTTTTGTGTGTTAATTGATGCATACAAGCTAGTTGTATGATGCGTTTGTTAAAATTCGAAAGCGAAAATTTTACAAATGAGTATAAAGGGTTCGTTTGGGGTTCGAACAAGGGAAAAAGGAAATAAGGTTTTGTTAGTTTTATTGTCGTGGTCGTGATGGTTGAAAAACATTTATTTGCTATGTAGCTTATTTGAGATATTGGATTATTTGGCTTATTTATAGGTATTTTTGGACTATTTTTGGGCCTATTATGGTTCGAAGACCACAAGGAAGACAAGTATGAGTGATTTTGGTTATTTACCTCGTATTGCGTATATTCGGGGACTATTTTTATAGATTATGGTGATAACCAAATATAATACGTAGCGTATTAGCTTATTTTTAAGCTTATGGAATTGATTTTGGAGCTATTGGGCTCACGACCCAATAAGCCTCAATAAGCCATGGCTTATTTAGTGCTTATTGTGGTCCGGGTTACTTTGTTACTTATCGATTTGGACTTATATATACTAATGGGCCTTAGTATCGGGCTTAAAATGTATTTTGGATAAGTAAAACCCTTAATGGATTTTATTGGGCCTTAAAGCCCAATAAGCGTTAACTAGTCGTTTTATGAGTTTTGACGGGCTTTTGAAAAGTGAAGTATACTTATGAAGTGTTATTGAAAGTTGTTTTGAGAAATGGGATTTAAAAATAGTTGCGAAATGTGATTTCGAGATTTTTGTCGAAAAATATTGAAAATGTGAAAAGTGGTTGAAATTGAGGTTTAAAAACCTTGGAAAACGTTATATAAACGTACGGGTCATGTCGAAATTTCGTAAAAAGTCTATACTTAGAATCTTTACTCTAAATACGATTTTTCATTTAAATAATAAAATATTATTATTTTATTATTTTAATAAGTCGACTAAAAGACGAAAAATATACTTTTTCGAAACTTCTCTCAAATGTTTAACGTAAATAAACGTTTCATTTCGTATAGTATAAATGATAAATGTATGGTAACCAAGTGTACCTAATGGACTTATCGAAGTATATCTATAAGTATTTATTATAAGAGTTTTCTTATATATTACCTATCCTTTACTTAAATAATATAAGTATATTATATTGAGATATGAGTTTGGAGATGATATCTTTTGGAGGTTAAGTCATCAACCATCAAACTACTAAAAAACGTTAAGGATAACCGTACAACGCATCTGACCTCTATGCATCAAAACTGAAAAACTATTTTGAAATAAATGATTAAAAAGGAACATCAATTAGACTAGGTCGTGTTCGAACGTCGTTGCATTTGCTTGTGTGATATTGAGATTGCGGCTAGACACCTTTGTTTGAGGTGAGTTCTCGTAGCCCCACTTTTTAAATCTTTTCCGTTGGGAGAAAATGATACAAAAATGTTTTTTGAATTGTTTTTCTGAACTTTGCGAAACCTAGTTTTGTTTTTGGGACAATTTATGTGCTTATGACTGCTATGTGAATATTATGTGGCTTGATTGTACTTACATACATCGAGATACACAACAATGTATGTGATTAGCAAGGATTTTCTATGTCTTGTGGTGGTCCTGCCCAAAGTATTTGCTCCAGCTGGTAGGCCCTTAGGTGCGTAAGTGACATTCGGAGTTGCGACTCCAAGAGCATTGGTATATGCTGGTTTGATGACTAGCGGGGATGCTAGGTCATGGTACATGATTAGCGGGATGCTAAGTCATGGGTTTGTTTGCATATATTCACTGTCATATTGCACAATTGTCCATTGTTGAAAATATTGGCACAACGACTGGGTTTTAAATCAAACCTACGAGCTCACCAACATTATTGTTGACGTTTTTTAGTATCATTTTCAGGTGAAAAGAATGATCGTTAAGGTTTATATGTGAGATAGCAGACTTTAAGTGTATCCTGTATGGATCATGTTTGAGAGGTCTTGCTTTTTGAAGTATGTTATGGATTTGTTTCTTGAGGATAATGTTCTAAGATTATATGGACCCCTGTGTGGGCATTTGGTTTTGTAGGAGACTATTTGTTGTGTTCTTGATTAGGACCTTACTCAAGTCAGTACTTGAGATGAATAATCATTATGACACTCATTAATGCATTTTAGTTTTCTCTATCTTGTATCTTGTGTTAGGATTGGTCATTCTTCGTCGCATGCCCGTGTTTCTGCCTATGTCAGGGTGTGACAATACACCTTCAGGAAGACTCATGTTGCACTCCAAGGCAGGAATGCATATTTTAGGTTCCAGTTCCATTCTTGTTCTCTTTCTTCCAGAGAGCTGGGATGATGCTTGTTCAGGAGCAAGAGGTGCAAGAGCTGATTAAATTCCAAGCTCTTCAGGTATCTTTCTCAGCCTCTCATACCTTTTTCCCAATGATATCATTAGTTCACCAACAATTTTGTTCTATTTCTTCTAAATGATTGGGCCTAGTTCATCTAGCTTAGTGACTCCAAAATCTGCAAACTTAAAGGGATTGTGCACTTGAAAGTTTCTTTTATCATTTGCTTTGTAGATAGTGAGTACTGCAGGTTTTGTGTTGGGGTGAATCTTGACATCTGTAATTTGTTCAGGTCTAAGTCTGCTTGACGTGGTCCACATATACTGCTCAAGTCTCTTCTTCCTGAGCTCCATTGCTTTCTTGGCTTTTTGAGAGTGCTCTCTTTTGAGGACTTGATGTTCAGCATCCTAAATCTTCTTAAACTGCTCATTACCTTTAGCAGTTAAAATATTTTTTGGATCAATTTTAGCCTTTTCAGCTTCTTCATGAACTACCTTGATTATCTCAGACTTGGTCATTGCCAGTAACCTAGCTTGTTCAACCTTTTTCTTGATCTCTTCTTCTTTGTTTAGGTATTCTTGAATTTCATCATTAGTGAGGTGGTATAACTTCCTATGAATTTCATAAGGAATTTGAATTGGTTCATCAAGATCCTAACGAACAAGAGTTGATGCAGACATGGGCTTCTTTAGTAACTTCTTATCACCAGTTGCAATTCCTTTCCTTTCTCGTTGTGTCACTTGAGGTTCAGGTGGTGTTATATCAATCACTGGACCAGTAGGTTGAGAAATTAGGATTTCAAGGATGGTGTCAGTGAGTGGAGGTCTTGAGGAGGATTCAATAAGTGTAACTTTAGGATTGGGTTTTATGATTGGTTTGATAGTTGATATTGGAACTGCTCTTGTAGGCACTTCCTTAGTTGTTTCTTTCTTAGGTTCCTTTTCCTCTTTAGTCTCTTAAGTTTCCATGTCATCATTCTCCCCCTCAGTGTGAGAAGGAGGTTTTTCAGTGGCAGCATGCATGAAATTCCCCCCCCCCCCCTTAATAGTTGCTGGCCCTTTAGTGATAGCAAGTGTTGTTGTAGGCATATTTCTTGAGGGAGATGAAGAAGACTGACCTTTAAATACCCTAAAAATCTCTGTCATCATGGACTTGATCTCAGAAGTATCTTGCTTGAAAGATAAGATTTCAGATCTAAGTGCAACTTGCGTGCTTTCAATACTTGTCAGTCTTGGGCCAAGATTCCAAGCCATGTAATGTGGGGTCTCGTAAGACTTCTACACAAAGTTTTACAACTCCCTAGGCAGTGTACCTAATCGTTGTAGCGTAGTATAGGCAAGACTCAGGGGTTGTTATCGTTCTCTAGGGGAATATGTTGGGAAGGCTCGAACAGAGCTTAACTGAGATCAACGGGGTTGAAAGGAGATTATTTTTGTATTTTTATATTTTATAGAAAGCAGGTAAAACCGTTGGTTTGAGAGGTTGGTTGATTAACTAATTAATTAAGCTAATTATAATCTAAACTACTAGTGATAACTTTATGATAAAATAATATATTTACTTAATCATGCATTACTCCTTAGATTGCTTCTACTAATCTTGTTTCCTTGTCACACTCGTGATGATTTCTGTAAGTATTTCCCAAGTCATGAACGAATTACACGAACCCGTCGTCTATTAAATATTCCGTTAAGGAAACGCACAAGTAAGGTAGTATGAAGATTATTACAAGGCCCCTAAGAGTATATTAAATGCAATTGAAATATCTTAAGAGGGATCAACCATATTAGGGGTATGGTAGTATGAAGACTATTACCAATGGTATCCTTTCTACATACTCGCGTTTCCCTAGACGTCTATGCCAATTTAATATCTTATGACTAGTTTTCTAAAGCCTAGCGCGCACATCCATCATAAGAAGCAACAATAAAAGGATCTACAATCTAACTTTCATGCACTCATAAGTAAATACAAATGAGGGTTTAGCCAAGCATGATATAAACAAAGCAAGAACATAGATCAATCAAACAACACATAGACATATTAAATGATTAAAGATAAACAATCTTACTTGATTAAAACATGGATTAAGGTCCGTTACAATAGGGTTTTAAGGCCTTAAAGACGGCCTAAAAGCTGCTAGCATGATTAGGGTTCATCTCCTAAAATTTATATGATGACATTATAGCATCATTTATCCCATGTAAATAACCCATTTTGTATAATTATTGCAAAGAATTGTTACTTAATCGTTTGTATTTGAGAATTGCAGTAATTATGGAGTACTTGGTGAAGATTAGCTAAAAGGCATGCATTTTGGAGCTTAAACGAAGAAATATGAAGAAACTGATTCTGACATTCAATACGCCGTATCCATCAAGGAAGATACGGCGTATTTGTGCCTTCACTTCACTAAAGACTACGAAGGAACAAGATTCAATACGCCGTATCCAGAGAAGTCTATACGCCGTATTCAAGATATAGTTTTAAAATATTCTGGAAGATATCGAACATGGTCCCTACTCCAAGAAACCTCCAATACGCCATATTGACCTCAGTCAATACGCCATATCGACCAAATTCCAGACCTTATAATAGAAAACCTAAAAACAGGTTTTCAGTGTGCTAAATCATATTTTCGATACCTTAACCATAAAAGTTGATTTTTAGAAGAGCAGAAGAGGTCGAGCAACGTAATTAATTCCATATGAAACGCCTTGTAATCTCCTATACTCTTGTTATCATTCAGTTTTTGGTATCATTCGTTAACTCGGTAGTTTACCTTGTCTAAATTATTATTCTTGTATTGATTATGACGTTTAAAGGCTAATACCTTTGGGTATTAGCCATGATTATGAAGATTTGAATGTTTGGTTTGTTTATATCAATTGCTTAATTAATCGTTGAATGCTTGTTTATGTTTATCAACATACTTGTTTATGTGCTTTTGTATGCGACCTATCATTCAACTAGATCTAGTGATATGGACCAAGTAATCAAGATGCCGGGATGGCTCTCCATATAGTAATTTATACATCTAGATCAATAGGATCACAAACAACGACCTATCTTTGCCTTTAGATTAGTGATCTTAGTTGGACCGGAAGGTGACCATTGGGATCAACGAGTACATTCTTAATTAATTGGTAAAGACTTGGCTAGTGGACTACTAGTATATAAATTGCCATTAAGCAGTAAGTGGGTAAAGTCTCTATGAGCTAGGGTTTAACAAGATCACCATTGCTTTAATCCCTAAGATAGATTATAATCAGCAAAAAGGATGCTTTGTGCGGATGCGTTTAATTGTGACAGAATTCTTCGTATCTAGGTCTTAGGAAGAAGTAACGCCTAAGTCTTAAGAATGATATGCCGCCTCGAGATAAGTAATCATTGCACTAAATAAACAAACCAAGGTCCTAACTGGATTAATCATGGCTAATACAGTTTTCTTATATTTGGCTCGACCGCTCTTTTATCTTCTGTTAATTTGCTTGCATGTGTTACTGTGTCTTAAATTAATTTTAGTCACCACAAAACCCGTGCCAGTCTCTCAGGCTGAAAAACCCCTCTTATCCATTAGATTTAGGATTAACATAGGTTTAGCATAGGTTTAACATAGAATAGAATTATTTTAGTTTAGTAAACCAAAATATTAATAAATTGAAAGATTGTTTCTCGCTCTTAGTGATTGACACGCTACATACAACGAAACTCCCATCTTGTTAAAGTCTAAAGAATCGTTGTAAGCTCAGATTGTTTAGATCTATATCTAGAAAAAATAAAAATGAACATGAAAGAATGCATAGCGGAAATAACATAATGAACAAAGTTATTTTAACAAGGTTTTTTATTCATATTATTCACTATTCGCCCCAATTCTAGATGATCAATTCTAGAACAGTTACTCTAACTAGTAACAGGATCAATGAAACATTGATCTTGAGGCCACAACACTCATTCTAGGCGTTTACAATGAACTACGCGCCTAGAACACACACACACCCCTTTAGTCAACTACATTTTTTATGTATATATAAAACCTATGACCTGATATCTCTTTATATACTAGAGATATTTAGGTTTACAAAGGGATAAACATAAATCTTTTAAACATTTAACTTGATCTTCTGTTACCTTCTATCTTCTTAAGGAGATTTTTTAGAATCTTAATATTATCCTACATCTTGTAGAATTCTTTAATGACGATTTTGATCCTTTTATTTCATTACTTGTTTCTTTTGTCTCATCAAATCTATAATTCCCAACAATCTTCCCCTATTGGATGATGACAAAACAAACATGTTCTTATACGAACTTCATCATAAAGCCTGATGAAATCTAAGCTTCCCCTAAAGTTGAGATGTAATCATCTCCCTGAATGAAACAAAATTTTCTTAATTCAGACTTCCTTTGTAACATGCCACACCAAGGATCTACAAGTTGCAACATGTTAATATTTCTTCCCCTTTTTGTCATAATCCAATAGGGGACTTATGAATGTAAGAAACTTTGATCTTGACTACTACAAACGAATATCACACTTCTAATCCAAGCCTTCTAACTCCTCAAATTACCCTCCATGACGCACAATAAGAAAAATGAACTTGAGTAGTAGAAACTCACACTAGCAGTAGTAATAATGACTAGCAGTAGTAAAAACCTTCACATCGATGATGCATGTAAATGGTTAAACATTTTAACAATAAGCTTACCCTGAAACCCATATGTTAACCATTTCTGAAATCTTCAGTTCTGTAGGATCTATGTAATGATTACTGATGAAGAAAACTAAGTATAACGAACTTGATGTAGAAGTAGAATAACCCAAACTTGTGTCTTATATCTTGTAGTATCCGCGTGACTTCAAACTTATAAATAAATCTGTGAAATATAAGTAGATTGCAACCTCTTGACAAAAATCCTCATCTTTTATGAGACGCATAACCAAAGTGATAGCAAATGTGAGCATTGAGCACCATAAGAGAAATTATACACCTTTGCTAGATTTTGACAAGTCTTCGTCACAACATTGAAAACACAAACAAGTTATCTTCAAAGTGTAACACCCACTTTAAGATATGATAAGAACACGCATCGAAAAAACTCCACTTCAACTTTAAATAGGTAATAAACAGTCTTCTTCGTAACCAATTAAATCAATGAATACGACCCTTTTAAACATTTAAGAACATTTAAAAAAATCAATCTGTTAGCTTCCCCTTAAATGAAGCATCATGTTCAATTTGAGATCCAAACCACGTGTCTGTCATTGAATAAAGTTAGCAATATTATCTTTGAATCCCAAACAGTAGTAACTATTTACTTTTAACACTAGCAGTAGAAACATTACGAATGCTAACAGTAGTAACTCTTTAAAACAACAAGCAGCATTAACTTATCATAAGGCAACAGTACTAACCTTCTAAAATAAGGCTAACATTAGTAACTACTATTAACAGCATCACACTATAATGATAGCAGCATTAACCATGTATTCGAGCCCAAGTAGCACAAACTTGTAATCAAACAACATTAACTGTTTAAACGTAGCATCACTAATGTTGCTTGGCAGTATTAAGTTCAATAACAACACTAACAGTTTCAACTATTCTCTTTGGCATCACTAATGATAATTGGCATTATTAACACATAACTGACAATATTAACTTCTACTCGAACCAAAGCAGCATTAACTTTGTATACTTGTTTTCTCATTGGTCAGCACTAAGTAACAATAAGCAGCACTAATAAAGTCTTTCAATACCAGCATAAAATCATTAGAGCTCGAACAGTATTAACTACTACCAATAAGCCTAGCAGTAGTAACTGTTTTATGCTAGCAGTACTAACTTGTATTGACAGTATAAAGTGCTCCTTCCTCCTTACCTTTTTGTGACACTTTTTAGCGTCAGTAAAGCACCAATATTTACGATCACCAGTAGTACTGTGTCTCGTGGCAGTAGTAACCATCAATTACCACTGTTAAGGATACCTTTTTTTAAGTATCCAGACGACACTTTTTTAAGTGTCACAAAGCTGTCACGAATCCGTCACAAATTAGCATTCTCCTTCCTCCCATAGCCTATCACGCCAAATCTCCTTGTTGTCACGAACCAATCAACAACAGCCACGTATGGTACCAGTTTCTTCTTTTACAGAATTAGGGTTTAGGTGAAAAACCCAAATAGTCACCGAATCACACAAGAAACCAAAAACAGAATTTCGTGACTTCTTTTCTTCATAAAATCGACTTCAAAAACAAACCTTGTGATCCTAGATATCGAGAGCCCCGTGGCTCTGATACCAATTGTGAAAGTCTAAAGAATCGTTGTAAGCTTAAATTGTTTAGATCTATATCTAGGAAAAATAACAATGAACATGAAAGAATGCATAGCGGAAATAGCATAATGAACAAAGTTATTTTGACAAGGTTTTTCATTCATATTATTCACTATTCGCCCCAATTCTAGATGATCAATTCTAGAACAGTTACTCTAACTAGTAACAGGATCAATGAAACATTGATCTTGAGGCTACAACACTCATTCTAGGCGTTTACAATGAACCACACGCCTAGAACACACACACACACCTTTAGTCGACTACATTGTCTGTGTATATATAAAACATATGACCTGATATCTCTTTATATACTAGAGATATTTAGGTTTACAAAGGGATAAACATAAATCTTTTAAACATTTAACTTGATCTTCTGTTATCTTCTATCTTCTTAAGGAGATCTTTTAGAATCTTAATATTCTCCTACATCTTGTAGAATTCTTTAATGACGATTTTGATCCTTTTGTTTCATTACTTGTTTCTTTTATCTCATCAAATCTATAATTCCCAACACATCAGACCAGGTACACTGCTCGTTAAAGTGTTGTTTTTGGTAAAGTCGGAAAAATATAAATTTAAAACTTAAAACATAAATTACAACCACACAACGACACATCAAGTTTTTGGCACTGTTGCCGGGGAGTGAAAATTTAATCTTGATTTTTATTTGATATTTTGGTTTTTAGCATTAGATTAGATCTAACCCTTAGGATTAGTGTAATTTAGATTAGTGTATAATTCTGTATATTTGTGTATTGTTTGCTTGTATATTTTATTTAGTTTAATTGTTTGTGTGTTTATTTGTTTTCTAATACTCTGTTCTAGTCGATAACCCGATACGGCGTATCCACTTTCATTGGATACGGCGTATCTAACTTTCTTATCCAATACAGCGTATTCATTCAACAGATTAATATGGCGTATTCAGTCTGATTGAATACGGCGTATCAATCATCTGATACAGTAACAGAAGCTTTAATTTTTGCATTCGATTTCTGTATATTTGTGTTTCTTCCTCTCGATCCTATCCTACTGATTGTTTATCCTCTATTTCAGGTAGTGCATGACAAGGAGTTCAACGAAGGAACTATTAACACCTTATAAAGAACTTAAAGGAGAATTTCCCTCATCTAAGAAGCATTTCAAGACACTAAGTCTTGACGAATTGAGATCATCCGATTTCGATCTATTTTCTAACCAAGAAGAATATTCCGAGGAAGAAGTTACGAAAACAATGGTGGAAACCATGGAGAAATACATGAGCAAAACTCGAGCCGACTATGGATCGGGAATTGCTAGGCCTAAAATTGAGGACAATGATAGTTTTGAACTAAAAGGCCAATTTCTCAAAGAACTACGTGGCAATACCTTCAGGTGATCGGATCATGAAGATGCAAACGAACACATTAAGAAAGTTCTTGAGATCGTCGATTTATTCCATATCCCCAATATAACTCAAGACCAAGTGATGCTTAGAGCCTTCCCTATTTCCTTAACTGGAGCCGTAAGTCATTAACTAAGAAACAAACCATCTGGTTCAATTATAACTTAGGAAGATCTAAAGACAGAGTTTCTAAGAAAATATTGCCCACCTGCTCGAACTACAAAGAAAATGGAGGAGATCAACAAATTTTAGCAAGAACTGGATGAAACCCTTTACCAAGCATAGGATAAATTTAAAGAACTCTTAATGAAGTGTCCTCAACACTATTTAACAGAGATGCAAGAGGTAATCTTGTATTATAATGGATTGGAAGTTCCAACTCGACAAATTCTAGATTCAAAAGGTGCCATACCATATAAGACTGCTGCCAATGCAAAAGTAGCCATCCAAGAAATGGTTGAATACTCTCAAAAATGGCACAATAGAACATCTAGGACAAGAAGTACTGAAACTTCTGACAGATTGGCAGCCATACAAGCACAACTCAATAATCTTGGAAAAGAAATCAAGAAGATGAATGAAAAAGTTTATGCTGCTCTAGTAGGATGTGAACAATGTAAAGGCCCCTACTACACCAAATATTGCCCACTCAAGAAAGAAGGGAAAACCCTCGAAGAAGCTTACTACACTCAATTTGGACACCTTTTGAAGGAGGGGGATATAGAGCAACAGCTCTGGGATTCTATCAAAGGAATAATGCAAATCCTTCGTATCAAGAACGAAGAAAATCTATGGAAGAAACTCTAATCAAATTTATGGGGGAATCAACAAAAAGACATGAGGAGAACTCCAACATGATTAAAGAAATCCGAGCTTCAACAAATGCTGCCATAAGAAACCAAGGAGCATCAATTAAAACTTTAGAGATTCAAATCGGGCAAATGAGCAAGGTACTACAAAAAAGAAGATTTGAAAGTTTACCTAGCTCTACTGAAACAAACCCGAGAGACCATGTCAAGTCGATCTCGACTACTGTTGAAGCTGATACAAACCTGACACGTCGTATGGGATCCTCCCAATATGCCGTATCCACCCCACAGAACAATACACTGATGTACGAGACAAGACAAACGACAATTCCGTTTCCAAGTCGTTTGAATGATTACTACTGTGAAGAAAAGAAGGGATCATATGGACCGCAATTCTTAAAAGCTTACTCATATAGAGCTTCACATATCGATAATTCCATACCCTAAAAGGAGAAATACCCAGGGAGTTTCACTTTACCTTGCAATATTAATAATGTTTGCTTTGATAATGCCCTTGCTGACTTAGGAGCTAGCGTAAGTGTCATGCCTCTCTCGACCTACCTTAACTTAGGTTTAGGCGAATTAGCTCACACTAAGTTACAGGACAGTGAAATATCCAAAAGGAATTGATGAGAATGTACTAGTAGGTATTGGTGAGTTTGTTTTCCCAGTAGACTTTATAATTCTTGATATGCCCGAGGATATCAAAGTGCCCTTGATCCTCGGAATACCATTTTTGTCTATGGCCCATGCTAAGATTGATGTGTTTAAAAGAAATATTACTTTAAGGGTAGGAGATGATTAAGAGGGTCTACATGTTAAGCTTAAGAGAAAGAATAGAACTTGATTTAGAAGCTAGGCTAATGGGAGAGACTTTGGTGTTAAATAGATCGATGGACCCTTTATTTGGAGATTACATAGAACTAAACGATCTTAATGTACCATTAGAGCTTAGAAGAGATCAAGTTGATGATTTAATGCCCACCATTGAGGAAGGTGAGGTAGTTGAGGAATTTAGAGCTAGGAATGATGCTAGAATGGTTAGCAAAATTTTTAGATATCCTAGTGACTATGACCAAGGTGAAAGGATCCGTATTGATTATGCCCTCAACTTGAAGTTTTCATGTATGATAGGTTTTGAATTTATACACGCCAATTTCTTACTTAATCTACCTATCAATGTGATGTCTAAAAAGTTCTATAACTCAATAATGAAAGACAAAATCAAATTTAAAGGAAGGAATGAGTTAGGAAACTGGGCTAATGTACCAATCTTTATTGGAAACTTCTGTGTTCTTACTAGTTTTGCAGTTGTGGAAAACATGGATCCTTACGTTGATGAAGGAATGGGAGAAGTGGTAGTTGGAAAACCCTTTTGCGAAGTTTCGTGTATGGAAACTAAAAGGTTTGATGGAATCATTACTATCCACGGTGAAGATGAAAGTGTAACTTACCAAATGGTGCGGTCACATCCGAGGTTTAAATGCCATACTAACGAACAATGCAACAAGATCCCACCATTATTGAAGGTAAATGAAGAAGATAAAATAAATGGGATCTTACACTCATACCAAAAGCTAAAGAGGTTCTACAAAGGAGTTTTAAATCTAGGACCCGACTTTATCCGAGATCCATCAATGGATGAATGGCTCACACGCGGGCACGTTAGCGTGCATGAGATGGAATGGTGAATGAAGCTGAAGAAAAAGTCTAACTTAAAGACTAGCTAAAAGAAAAGTGCTTCCCGGGAGACAACCCGGATTGTTATTTATTTTATCGAGTATGTCTTCCCAAACATCAATATGGCACATCCGCTCAATACCATACGGCGTATTAAATGTCTGGACGTTATCAGTCCTTTATTTTTATGCACTTTTTAAACATTATTGTCAATTCTGGCAATACGACGTATTCATGCACATGATACGGCGTATTTGGCAGACTGACCCGTATTTAGATACTTTTTACAGGTCTCTATATGGCGTATTCCAGTTTATGGATATGGCGTATTGATCTCCTATACAGTTTAGTTTTGTTTAAATTAACCGTAGGTACCGAGATAGGAATGCATGGTTTTTCCTATATTTTGCACAGGACCTCGCTAGAAAGAAATCGACAATGTTGGCGAAGTATCTACAATCTGGAATTCTTGCTCATTAAATCTATATGGAGAATCTACCAAGCAAAATATCAGGGGAGTTTCTCATTCTAATTCTTTTTAATTCTTGTTTTTAATGTTTAATTAATACAACGAGGACGCTGTTTAAATCAAGTGGGGGATGGAATTAAAATATTAACTTGTCCTATTTTTCACATTAAAATGCTTAAATTATGCTTAATTTTTTTTTCAAAGCATACTTTTGTGAAATTACTTGTTACATAACCCACACACAATAACCCTTATTAGATATTGTGAGGATTTAACCTTATTCATTTCCAAATGTTTACCCAATTTCCACAAAAATATGAGTGTACTGATGATGTTGTAGACTTTAGAACTTGGCTTGGTATATCTATTCGAGATCACAGTGATGAGTACTATGGATTTAAATGGAGTAACTTGTTTAAATTGGTAAATTTTCAGGATTACAACCAAAAAGCCTATACACGTTGGTTATTAACTAACTACACTGGTTAGTTAAATCTCCGTATAAACCCTTTGTTTAGTCTCACTGTAAGAGTAAGACACCCTTAGAAAAACCTGTAGAGTCAATGCTTTAGGAATAGCACCAACTATTTGTTTCGTTACTGCTTTACACCTTAGCCTACCCTGTTAGATTAAGTCCATTTTACAGTTGCTAGTTGCTTAAAGTGTAAAGTATGTATTTCCCGAGTCTTGTGTCATTTTCTTTCTTTGGTACAGTTAGGAAGAAATTTGCACATTACAAATGGGAATGTATAAAGTAACCAAAAATCCTGAACTATTACGATCATGAAGATGATGAAATTACATAGAGATTTGTAGTAAGTAAAAAAAATCAAAAAAATTAGAAAAATCGCAACATAAAAGAGGAGGAAAGTTTGAAGATAATCGTTTCCCAAAAGCTTAAAACAAAGGAATTATTTTAAGGATCGATTATTTGTTGATGCGTCTCTTAAAGTCAACGATGTAAAGTTTTGTAAAGTGGTAGATATCGCCACTTGTCTTGTAAAAGTATGTATAGTATGGGATGATTGGGAAGTTGACCATTACGAGAATGCCAACTTTGGTTGTTGTTTTTGATCTATGATCAAGACGTTTGTAGTATGGGATGATTGGGAAGTTGACCGTTACGGGAACGCCAACTTAGGTTGTTGTTTTTGATCTATGATCAAGACGTTTGTAAATAGTTGTGTCTTTATCATGGTAACGGTCGGGAAAAAGTGTCTAGCAACTTGTATCTTAGACTTAATCTATTTGTTTCATAATTTTTATTTAACAACAATTTATTTCCTTTTAATCATTAACCATAGGTTTTACGCGAATGAGGATTATGTATCAAGCGTGCATGTTCTATTCCGTCGTAGGCCTGTATGCATGTCTCATCTGCCTTGTTGGTTTATTATTTTGGTGAAAGTTAGAAGATACATACCCTATATCATTCTTCATCCTAACCCTTGGTAGAACATCGATATGAGGATGTGATCGAACCACCCATGTCGTATTCCGTCGTTACGGCCATTGTATGTGGCTTCAGCCTGCTTGTTGTGTGGTACTGTTAATGAAAGCTTGTTAGAATGATCAACCATATAGCTTATCTACAAACCATATTTACCTTTATAACTTGTTACTCTTAGCTCTAGTGGTGAGATGTGTATATTTGCCAAGCCTTATGATAGAATCTGTCACGATGCCGAGCAATTTAGCTAATTAGTTACATGTTACCACATAGATTAGTTGTGTGATTTGAGTGTTTTCATCTTCCTATTTTGTGAGGTGTTTAGTTGTGTACTTGTAATAGATCAAATAAATGTTTAACAGAAAATATCCTTAGGGATACATTTTTGTAAAACTTCTAAAAGGCTACTTGAGGACACGTAGGTTCAATTGGGAGATATTTTGATGACATCAAATACGTCTATTTTATAGCAACATTTACCCCATGTAATTAACTCATTTTGTATAATTATTGCAAATAATTGTTACTTAATCGTTCATATTTGAGAATTGCAGTAATTACGTAGTACTTGGTGAATATTAGCAAAAGGAGCGCATTCTAGATTTAACGAAGATATTTTTAAGATTACTGTTCTGACAACCAATACGCCGTATCGATCAAGGAAGATACGGCGTATTTCTGCCTGCCGTACCAAAGAACACGAAGGGAAATATGATCAATACGTCGTTATCCAGAGAAGACCAATCCGAGTATTAAGATATGAGGCGTGAATATTCTATAAGATATCAAAACATGTCCCTACCCAAGAACACTCCCGATACGACGTACTGAACCCATTCGATACGCCGTATCGAACCGACTTCAGACCCTATAAATAGAAAACTCAAAAACGAGTTTTAAGTGTGCTAAATCATATTCTCGATACCTAAACCAAAAAAGTAGATTTTCAGAGGTGAAAAAGAGTAGAAGAGGTCTCGTAAACCATTTCAATCTATAGGAGACAACGTGTAATTTTTTTTACTTTTGTAATCATTTAGTTTTGTGTATCATTCGTTAACTCGGTTAGTTTACCTTGGCAAAGCCATTACTCTTGTATTAATTATAATGTTTGAAGGCTAATACCTTCGGCTATTAGCCATTATTATGAAGATCTGAATGTTTGGTTTTGTTTATATCTCGATTGCTTAATTTATCGTTATATGTTTGTTTATGTTTATTAGTTTATACTTGTTTATGTGCTTTAATATGCGACCTATCATTCAACTGGATCTAGTGATATGGACCAAGTAATCTAGATACCGGGATAGCTCTTCCATATAGTGATTTAATACATCTAGACAATAGGATGCACGATTAACAAACCTGTCTTTGCCTTTAGATTGGGCTTGTTGACCGGTATTGTGGACCCTTAGATCAACGCGTACGTTCTAATTAATTGGTAAAGATAGGTTATGTAGACTATAGTGTTTGAATCGCGTTTAAGAGTAAGTAGGTAACAGTCTCTCTGAGCTAGGGTTTAACAAGGATCACCATTGCTTTAATACCTAAGATAGATTATACTCAGCATAATAAGGTATGCTTTATGTGGATGGTTTAATTGTGACTCCTATTTAATGTGTCTAGGTTCTGAGATGATGTCCCGCCTAAGTCTTAAGAATGATATACTACCCCGGGTATAAGTAATCATTGCACTGAATAAAAAAACAATATTCTAATCGGTATTAATGATGGCTAATACAGTTTGATATCATAAGGCTGACGCTTTTTATCTTCTAATTGCTTGTGTGCGTTAAAGTGTCTTGAACTTGATTGTAGTCACCACTAAACCCTTGCCAGTCTCTCAGGCAGAAACTCCCCTTTTACCTGTTAGAATTAGAATTAGAATTAGAACTAACATATGATTAGCATAGGTTTGACTTAGATTAGAATTAACTTAGATTAATTAACTAAAATATTAATAAATTGAGAGATTTAACCTCGCTTTAAGTGTTTGACACCCTACTTACCACAAATCTACCACCGACGGGTACACTCCCCGTTAAAGTGTTGTTTTTTGTTAAGTCGGCAAAATATAAATTTAAAACTTAAATCATAAAAATATACACCACACAACGATATATCACTGAGCCTAAACAAAAGGGAGTCAAAAAGCAAAAAGAAAACAGTAAAATTCCTGGACTCGAGTCGCGGCCCCCTTATCTATATGGGCGGCCCCCTTATCGATCAGGAGGCCTCCTTTGGGAGATGAGGGGGACGCCACCTGTTGTTTCACAAGTTGCCCAGATTTTTGTTTTCTGCCAATTTTTGTGAGAAAAATAGGAATTTAGGTGGCAATTTTGCAGCAAATCCTATTTTTAAGGCTCGCATGATTTTATATTAACTATAAAAATATATGAAGAAGAATTGTAAGCATGCATGTGATCACATATATAATATGATAATTAGTTAGCACAGAATAAACTATTAAGTGTACATGCCATATATATATATAAACTTTGTAATAAGCCTGCAAGAATTTTAATTAAGCAAACTCCAATAATATTAATCCAACGAACGATAAATTCTACGCAAGTTCTAGTTATTCCGAATAATTTGAAATATCATCACACACAAGCAAGTGAACATTCTAAGACATAAGAAAAATAACACACATAATTAAGCAAGAGTGCTAATTAATTTATTCAAACAAGTTTAATAATAAACTTCATCTTCATTCACTTCTTCTTCTTCAAAAATGCTCCCTTGATGGCCTTTTCCAACAACTTTAGTGCGCCTCGATGCTTCACATGCATTCTTTCTTGACGATTAATCATGGATGTTTGTCGGGAAAATAAATGGGCATGGTTTGTTCATGAGGTTCGGGGTGTTTGAAAACTTAAGGATGAATGGGTGAAACAGAATTGAAGTAAGTGGTAGGAGACGAAGTACCTTCCTCCTGGATTTATTCATCATCATCAAATTGATTAGATGATGATCCGTGATTGAAGGAGGAGGAGGAGGTGAAATGATGATCCTTTTCAATCTCGCGGTCTTTACGGGGTTTTCGCTCTTGAACGAGAGCGGGAGGACGCATGACTCGATCAAACAATGTCTTTATTAACCTGTTTTTTTAGATCCGTAATAACACCTCCATGACTTGTCTAAACCGAGCTTCAAAAACATCATAAGGTAAATTGATGTTGGGAGTAGCATGGACAAACTCGATCCGTTTTGCAAAGAAATATGCAATATTATATTGTTTTTCAGCAACAATACAATACATCATATAAGCGAGACAAGCCAGAAGATAGTCCTGATTGCCTCCTAAGCCGAAAACATTCTAAGGAATAATTTCTTCTTATCGTCTCATATCTTTGTTTACCTCTTTGGTAAGGATACGATAAGGAGTAAGATTAACAATTTGACCTTTGATGAGTCGATTTGAGTCAGTTCGTTCGAATTTAATATATTGATGGATGTCATCAGGAGTTGGTAATTCGGTGTGGTATGGACCATCAGGCTCTTGATATGCAGACAAAGAATCAAGACCCCATTCAGTTGTGAAGACACTTTGACCTATGTAAGGAATACGAAGAATTCGGCTAAAATGTACGAGAGAAAGAGGTTGTGAAACGATTTGGATCATTGTGAAAGATATAGAAGGATGGCCAAGTGGTCTTTTGGAGTTAAACTTGACTATAGAATTCCAAAATAAATCGTGGAACAATTGGCTCATTGAGTTCATACAAGCATTGAAAATAAATATTTGGGAAGTTTTGACGAATTAAACTAGACTCGGAATAAAGTTGATCAACAACCCGACCCTCATGAAGAGCCCGATTTTTAACCTTTTTGTAAAATTTGACAATTGTTTTATTACACCGGCTTCTCGGATAATTTTGGAATGTAAGGCACGAGTAAGTTTAGTGTCACCGACAATTGCGTGAGACATATTTTACACCTATATTTTGACAATAATAAAAAAGAAAAATACTCCCAAAATATATATATAGATATATAATACGAGATCAAAATATCAAAAATAAATACCTAGTGTGTGTCTGTATACAACAAATATGGAATAACAATTATTTCGACTCTAAAAAAACAAAACTATGGTATAGATTCAACGCCCCTTTATTTATTTTTGCTCATTCAAGTGTGTCGAAAAATATACATTAGATTATATTATTCAGCAACAATTACGAGTTCATCGTTATGCATGTAAAAATGTTTTAGAATGTATTAACAATGCACACAAATATTTTTCATGATGCTCCTAGTCGTGAGTTATTCAGCAACAATTACGAGTATCGTTACTACATGTAAAAAATGTTTTAGAATGTTATTAACAATGCACACAAATATTTTGCATGATGCTCTAGTCAGTGAGAATTTAAAAAAAAAATAAACGATTGGGGACTATATATATATTATATATTATATATATATATATATATATATATATATATATATATATATATCTATATATATATATATAATATAATATATTATTATATATATTAGGATCAAATGAGAAGTTTTCTTAAAATAAAAAGGATAAGAAGTAACTATAACCGCATATCCGAGATGCACCGACTTAAATTAGATGCATCTCTATAATCTTAGATGCATTATGTTGGGAATTAAGGGCTTCTACAACTTTGTACTGCTGATTCAACTTAGTACTGCCATGAGAAGACTTAGTACTAAAAATTAAATTTGCATTTTTAAGGTTAAAATTTAATAATTTAGGTTTTAAGTCGCGTTTTAGAATTCCCGTTATCATTTTTAGCTTAAATCATTATTTGCCTTATTTGTTTGCTTGCCTTTAATTGTTTTTGCATTTCATAAATAGAAATAGAATCCTAAAATCCAAAGTTTGTCTATTCAAATCACGCGATCACGAACTTAAACGAAATTCTCAATTCCCGCTTTGTCGGGATACGACTCGGGAAGATTTGGTCATCACTTTTCCTAAGGTGTTTTCATTTCTTTACAGAATACTACTCTTATATTATTTGATAATAGGTATTTTAGTTATATATATATATATATATATATATATATATATATATATAGTTAGGATCAAATGAGAAGTTTTCTTAAAATAAGAAGGATAAGAAGTAACTATAACCGCATATCCGAGATGCACCGACGTAAATTAGATGCATCTCTATAATCTTAGATGCATTATAATGCATCATAATGTGTTTTCTAGATGCATATACGTATATTAGATGCATTTCGTGATTTCTCTTGTTTTTTTGTTCCTCTGCATGTGCCGAAATCATGAAAATCAATTTGCATCATCTACACATCAAATTAACTTTCGAAACTCAAAATGTTGCATCTAGATGAATAGAAATGCATCTAATGAAAGTCGTTGCATCTCAAATGTGTGATTTTAGTCACTTCTCACCACTTCTTATTTTAATTTACTTCTCACTGGATATAAAAATCCCTACATATATATGATATATATGGATAGAATATCAAATAAAAAAGACAAATAATCGTGAGTAAATGATAAAAAAAATTATTTTTATAAAAAAGTTCTCAAAAAAATTTTCCACAAGATCTGTGAAACGTTGTTGCAAATTGAAAAAGTTGTAAAACGGAAAATTTTCTAAAAAGAGTGGATAGTCTTTGCAAAAAAAAATAATGACAAAAAAACGTTTGTGCATTGAAATCGGTATATTATGTTGTGCATCAAAATATTCGTTTTTGATAACTAACTTCTTTTGACTTTTTTGCATCAAAATTTTATTTGCGCACAAACTATAACCAGTCGAAAAATTTGTGCATACAAAGAAATTCATTTTTTTTGCACATTTAAAAAAACTGTATAAAAACGCAAAATTAAAAAACACTTTCCTTTTACACAAAAGTTTATAATGCGACCAACCATTCTAACCTGATTTACAATGTAATTATTTTTAAAATTTTTCAAGACAATATTTAAAAAAATTTTTTTTTTATCATTCTCACGATAATTAGTCTTTTCATTTAACCATACCTCACTCTACACTAAATCTCTATATAAATTATATATAATATGAACATAGAGAGAGATAGTTAATTATCCTTTGTGTTTTTTTTTTGTCATTATCACCTTACGAGATCATCTTATTTATAGGGGAGTAACGAATCAAATCTTGAGATTGGATAAGTACCAACTATTTCTGACAGTCGAATATAACTTGCAAGAAACTTTCTGCAAATGTAACCGAATATGAGATGTGTATATTCTATCCAAATAATCCTGAATATCTACTCACTCTCCTCATCAAATAAATAGTAATCATGTGCATTAATCTTGCTTCCTTCTATAATCCCATATTATTTATGATTTATGTACCAATATCATCAATTCGATATATCTGAACATCTATCTATTATCTCATCAAAAAGGTGTAATCAAGGTGCATTAATAGCCCCACATAGAATCCATTTATTTATGATTTGTTACCAAATATCATTCCATGTCCCTGCAATGCATGTATTAACATAAAATAAATATTTGCGATTGTACATTTCTTTATTTCATAGGAGAGTACTTGATTTATAGTAGGCCTTAATATGCCTCATGAGTCACCGCGAGTAAACTTTTGACGCATACCCCTCTTGTTTTGGCTTTATAAGGTTTTCACTTAGGATTAAGGAGCTATTGGTTTGATTAAAGGAATGGAAAAATAATGAATACGATGATAATGCAAAGTCATACAATGATTAATATATTCATTTATAATACTTGATGTTGCTGGTTAATATATTAATTGCAAGTAAATAAATTAAAAAAGATAATTAAAAAATATAGCATAAAAGTGAAAGTTATGGTGTTACAAAAAGAAGAAGGAAATAAATTTTCATTACCTCCAAATTGATGAGGAATTGTTTTATTACCTAGTATGGTGTAATGGCTAATTACAATTGATGCTAACCAAGCATCATCAATGATTCTCTATTTCCATTCCTTACACTTTATAACCCCAACCAAGCACGCCATTATTTTTCACACATTTCATTTGGAGTTCCCCTCATGAGCGACTTACCAGGAGATATGAATTGGGTGTTCGACCCGTTGCCCAACTATACCATGGGCTCTTTACCGGACGGGTCGACACAGGCTTACGAGAAGAAGATAATGGATATGACTAAAGAACTTGACGTCTTTCATTACGAGAATGACGACTTGAGGTCCAAGTATATTAACGCATGCTCTAGTTATCACCAGGTGTCGAGGGAGCTCGAAATGTTGAAGCAAAGGGAGGCGAAGACGGTGAAACCTTGAATACCCTTCATCAAGAAAAGGAAACTTTGGTGCATGAGTTAACTTGGGTGATGCGTGAGGCCATCCCTCAACTCCTTATCAAAGTTCTCCATAGTGACGAATTCGATCAAGAGATGACAAAGGTTCGAAATGTTCTGATCGAGCAAGGTCGCGAGCTAGGGAGACGTAAGTCTGGCGATCTTTCATTATCTATGGCAAGCGGTGAGAACCGTATGGAACTCGAACCTGCCATGCTAGAGAAGGTTGAAAAGCCATGGCCGAGATGAAGAATGAGAGCTGGGGATGTTTAGACGAGATAATATACGCACCCGAGGTATCGACTTCTGTGCTCCGTTTTATTCTACGAAGCGCTAGTGGCGGAGGTTCGAGTAGCGGTGCGGTTTAAGTTTGTTGACTCCTTGGGGCTGCTTGTGTAATACCTTAGTAAAACGTGGTCAAGGTCCTTTTTATGTGTCGCTCGGATGTAGCTTCTATGTATAATATCTTTAAGTTGGTTAAGTAAATTGCATGTAGCCAAGTTTTGGTATGGTGGTATGTCAGGCTACTTTTGAATAGGTTGTATCGACTATGATTTATAAAAGACTTGTGTTTGTTAGTTTATTTTCTATGCTCTTGTAAGTTTAGACTACTCATTCTTACTATAGCTTGCAAGCAAATAATACTAATAGTTTTAGGTAATGTTTCAATTCTCATTTGCATGATTCAATAATATGCATGCCTCTATTTCTTTCCGCAGGTCAATGCAATCGTTGGAGTCATGACCATGGTCGTTGTGGAACTCGCAATACCTTGTGCGGTCTCTGTGATGGGCTGGTGTGAAATCCTTGCTGGAGGTCAGAGATTAGCCTTTCCCTCGGAAGTGGCATATATTTCTGCTGGAGACTTAGTTAGAGGTATGAAAGATGGTTTGTGAATGTTGTGACATTCATTAGGCCTAGCATTGGGGCGAGGGACATATTTGTCCTTATGTCTCCTTGAGGCTTCCCTATAGCTTTGGCTAAACTTTTCGTCGTTAGTCGCCCATCTTGAGTCTCTCAGTCGGTTTTCGGTATTTGCCTCATCGGATCTTATGAAGTTGTGAGCTTGAGTAAACAAATCCTCCATGGAAGCAAGTGGACGTGCTATGAGATCTTTAAAGAGCCTCCTTGCCGTAATCCACTAATGAATGCCCCAGTCATCATTCCGTCTGAGCGGTCGGTCATATGTAGGGTTTCTTTTCCGAACCTTTGCAAGTAATCTCTAAGTGATTCGTCAAAACATTGTCGAATACCCATAATTTCTGCTTGGGTTTTCTAAAATTCTCTTTGTTGCAAGAAGTTTGCTTGGAATTTGTCTCTTAGTTCGTGAAAGCTATTTATGTATCCCGATGTTAATTTATCATACAAGAACCTTGCCTCCCCGCTTAGGGTGATGTGGAAGAAACGACACCACGCCGGTTCTGGAAGTTTATGCACATCTATGGTTCCCATGAATATTGTCAGATGATCGTCTAGGTCTATCGTACAATCATATGTCTAGGTTTATCGGTACCTTCAACCCATCTGGCATGTCATAGTCTCTAATTCGCTTTGTAAAAGGTGAAGCCACCAAATTCCGTACACTCGCTTCCGTTTCTTTGAACATAAATGGCTCGTGGTAAAAATCACCGTTGGATGTACGCTTTTATTTCAGGAGCCCGTTCGGGTTTTTGGCTCCCACCCTGCCCTTCTTTGTTGGCTTGTCGGGCAGCATGGTCTCTTTCGGCATCTCCTGAGCGGCTCCTTCGGTCAAACCTTCAAGGTCTGACTACTATGATTTTATAATGGGATGGTCATCGTTGTTGGGTATTGACGTGGGATGAACCTCTTTCCTTTTTGAGGAAAATGTTGAGTACATAGCATTGATTTGTTCAAAATTCTAGACCACGAACTGCATGCTTAGGTCTCCAAAAGCATTTTCGGACGTGTTTTCAGGAATATGATCAGGTGTGTGATCTTCGATAGTGGTGTGGAAAGTGTTCGTCCCTATCGGTGGCTCCTTGGGGTCGGGCTCACTAGGTCCCTCCTCCAAGGTTTCTACCGGTACGATAAACGGGTTTTCTTCCGCCATACGACGTTAGCTTCAAGAGTTAGTAGGAATTAATTGGGTCCCACGAATGGCGCCAATTGATGATACGCTGATGTACAAGTTTAGGGTGAGGGTGCTAATTACCGAATGAGTAACCTGTATCAATCAAAAAAGAGAAAGTCGGCGTTAGGAGTAAATTGGGACTTGCTTCTCGTATTAGACTCCGGCGCTCAAGTCAGATGATGTTGCTAGATAAATGTGGTTTAGAAAGATGTATAAATAAAGAGAGAGAGATAGTTAATTATACTTCGTGTTTTTTGTGTGTCGTTTAACTTACCGATCATTCTTTTTATAGGGGAGTAACGAATCAAATCTTGAGATTGGATAAGAACTAAATATTTTTGACAGTCGAATATAACCTGCAAGATTCTCTGCAAATTATCTGAATATGTGCTGTGCATATTATCCAAATATATATGAATATCTACTCAGTATCTCATCAAATAGGAGGATGATTTACACACTTCAACATTTAATTTTCACACTCAATGTACAAACAAATAAAGTAGAATTTCACAGATTGGAGTGTCCCAATCAAATCTCATTGTGTGCAAATCAATTCTCCGTCAAATGTATGTAATCATGGTGCATTAATTGCTCCTCTAGAATTCCATTTATTTATGATTTTTTACCAATATCATCATTTATGATTCAAAAATGTATTTATGTCACTTGTAAATCTAAAATTTAAAATTTATAGTTTAAACTTTTGTTGTTTTGAATATTATTTGTGTTTATGATTTGAAATTCCTATTTAGTTTTGAATGGTCATTCAAATTTTCGTTGACCTATTCACAAAAATTTATAAGTCGTCGACTACTCTGTGACGGGAGCTTGCATGAGTCGTTTTATAAGTTGTACTAATAATTTGTTGGATTTGATTGTACAATAGGCATTACAATCATTTCTTATGGTTCGCGAACAATTTTTTTATTTCTTTTTTTGTTTTTGTTTCATGACATGATTTGGATCTTTTACCTTATTTATTTTGCAGATTGTTAACGTGGAGTGAAGTTATTTAGCAATACTTTAATAAAAAATAATTTACAATTTTTAGTAATTGTATTAGGTTAAGTCTATAAATAACCTACGAGCTTATCAAAATTTCCAAACTTATGTAATGAACTTACAAAAATCCTTTTATCACCATTGTAACCTGTTACAACAGGCATAAATAGGTAATATGACCGCTTGACTTCCACGTCATAATTTTGGGCCCACTTCTCACCAATTAAAAAAAAAACATTTTAGGCCCAGTTCATCTTTTTTGTGGACGTTATTGACTTCTGAAAACCAAAATTCAATTTGAGCAATATTAAGATCCAAACCACCAAAGCTTTCATTTATATCATCTTCATTATTGATTCTCCCTGACATTAACTCAGATTGATCGATATTAAGATCCAAACTATCAAATTCTTCATGTTTTCCATCAAAAGTCCTTATTCCTGATAACCTCATTTTAGCTTTCGTATCAAAATCCAATTTTTCGTTCAATTCAAAAGCACTTTCAATGCTCTTGTCACCACTAGACTCTATACCACACTTGCCCTTCTTATACGTTGATGACATCAAATAGCGTCACTTTTATAGCATCATTTATCCCATGTTTCTTACCCATTTTATATAATTATTGCATGAATTGGCACTTAATTGCTTAAAGTTATTTGCAGTAATTATGGAGTAATTAGTAAAGTTATGCTAAAAGGCACGCATTTTAGAGATTAAATGAAGAAATCTCAAGATACTGTTTTGACAACCTATACGCCGTATCCATCAAGGAAGATACGGCGTATCTGTGCCTGCACTTCACAAGAAACCACGAGGAATTAATGAGCAATACGCCATATCCAGAAGACTCTATACGCCGTATTGAAGATTATTGAAAGATTCTAGAAGATATTGAACGTGGTCCCTACTCCAAGAAACCCCCAATACATCGTATTGACCTCAACCAATACGGTGTATCGACGAATTTCCAGAGACTATAAATACAAATCCCTAAACACGAGTTTAGGGTGTGCTTAAAAATATTTTCAATACACTAACCACAAAAGTCGATTTTCAGAAGGCAAGAAGAGCAAAGAAGGTCAAGTAACGCGCTTAATTCCATAGGAAACACCTTGTAATCATCTATACTCTAATAATCGTTTGATTTTTGGTATCATTCGTTTAACTCGGTTAGTTTACCTTGGTTGATTCGATTATTATTCTTGTATTCATTACAATGGTTATGGGCTAATACCTTTAGGTATTAGCCATGTTTATGAAGATTTAAATGTTTGGTTTGTTTATCTCGATTGCTTAATTTATTGTTGATTGTTGATTATGTTTATCAATTTATACTCGTTTACGTGCTTAAGTATGCGACCTATCATTCAATTGGATCTAGGAATGCAAAATATCATGCTAGCTAGATGCCGGGATAGCTCTCCGTATCCGCAATTTATATATCTAGAATCACAGGATCACAAATAATGACCTATCCTTGCCATTGGTTTAGTGAACAAGTTGGACTAGCAGGTGACCTGGGATCAACAAATGACGTTCTGATTCCCTTGGTAAGGACTTGGACAATGGACTACTAGTATATAAAGAGCCATTAAGCAGTAAGTTAGTGAAGTCTCGTTGAGCTAGGGTTTAATAAGATCACCATTATTAATCTCCTAATATAGATTATAATCAACAAAATATTGCTTTATGCGGATGCGTTTAATTATGACAGAATTAGCGTGTCTAGGTTTTAGGAAGAAGTACCGCCTAAATCTAGGAATGATATGCCCCTCGAGATAAGTCAATCATTGCACTAATAAACAAACATGCGTTTTAATTGGTTTAATCATGGTTAATATAGTTTCCTTAAAATTGGCTTGACCACTCTTCTATCTTCTAATTATCTTCTTGCGTGTGTTATCGTGTCTAAAATAGGTTTAAGTTACCACCAAAATCCATGCCAGTCTCTCAGACTGAAAACCCCCTCTACCCATTAGAATTAGGTTTAGCATAGGTTTAACATAGATTAGATAGATTAAAACTAACATAGATAACTAAAATACTGATAGACTTAGGAATTAACACTCTCGCTCTTAGTGATCGACACCCTACTTACCAACGAAGCTACAACTGATCGGGTACACTGCCCGTTAGTGTTGTTTTTAGGTAAAGTCGGCAAAATATAAATGTAAAACTTGATAATAAAAATACCTACACACAACGACACATCAAGTTTTTGGCGCCGCTGCCGGGGAGTGAGGTTGTTTAATTTTTATTTTATTAGCAATTTAGTTTAGGTTTAGAGTAATCTAGAATAGTTTAATTTTCGGTGTTTTATTTGTTTTCGTGTGCTTGCTTGTTGTCTTGTTTCTCTGCATTTGTTTTTGTTTTTATATTTAGTTAGGTTAAAATGGGTGATGCGAATCTCACCATGGAAGAATACATCGAGCTTGAAGCTGAAAAAGCTTGTAAGCGTGGTCAGACGTTTAATTGGGAAACTGCTACTTACGGTAAGATCAGGTATCATGAAGATATTAATTACTTTCAAAGATTTTGAAACAGATTTCCCAGCCATCTTCTTTGATGATCCTTTGGCAACTAACCATAAGATCTCGTCCGAACCTACGGTAAGTCCTCTTGACGACAATGAAATTGACTTTAGAATATCATTTGATGAATCTGACGATGAAGATTACACTTTCATATATGATGAAAATTCATTTTCTTGTAAATTAATTCCTGTCGACAATTTGAAAACAAATTCGGAAAATGATAACATCAAAGTCAATGTATCTTCGGGGGATATTGTTATTGAACAATCGAAAAACGGTATTGATACTAATATTGATGCCCAATCCCATGAGTTCGATGAGGATTTTGAAACGAATCATGACATACATCACAAATCTTTCAATATGAAAGATTATTTCATGACAATCAAAGTTGTGATTCGAAAGCGTTTTTACAAAGGGATGCCATTAATTTTTATAACTAAGAATTTATATGTGCCATTTGGCATTCCCTTCGACCCTAAGCGGTTTTATAAGGATGGCGTTTACACGAAAAAATTACGAAGGCCAAGGTACGGTTCCTTTACTTTGTTAATTTAAGAAATTTGTCTCCTAAGCTAGATACGGCATATTGACTTAAAGTCTATACGCTGTATCAATTATTTTAACCAGAGTTGACTAAGTTAACACTTTTATCTAATACGACGTATTGGATAAAATCCTATACGGCGTATCGAGTCTGGGGTATAAAAACCCATCTGATACGCCGGATCAGTTTTCACACACTTTTTTTCACTCTCAAACTCAAAAGTTACCATGTCAAAATCTTGGGAGATTATTTCTTTGTTCGATTTGTGCATTACCCATTCCAATTTTAAGGTAATAACCTCCAATCCTTTTCCCTTTTTCTTTTTTCCTTTCGATTGAATTAGGGTTAGGGTTTGCTTATTAGTTAAATGCATGAATTGCTGATGACATCAAATAACGTCACTTTTATAGCATCATTTATCCCATGTAATTAACCCATTTTGTATAATTATTGCAAAAAATTGTTACTTAATCATTTGTATTTGAGAATTACAGTAATTATGGAGTACTTGGTGAAGAGTAACTAAAAGACACGCATTCTGGAGCTTAAACAAAGAAATATGAAGAAACTGGTTCTGACATCCAATACGCCGTATCCATCAAGGAAGATACGGCGTATCTGTGCCTACACTTCACTAAAGACCACGAAGGAACAAGACTCAATACGTTGTATCCAGGAGAAGACCAATACGCCGTATTCAAGATATAGTAATAAAATATTCTGGAAGATATCAAACATGGTCCCTACTCTAAGAAATCCTCGATATGCCGTATTGACCTCAGTCAATACGCCGTATCGACCAAATTCCAGACCTTATAAATAGAAAACCTAAAAATGGGTTTTTAGTGTGCAAAAATCATATTTTTGATACCTTAACCATAAAAGTCGATTTTCAGAAGAGAAGAAGAGCAGAAGAGGTCGAGCAACGTAATTAATTCCATAGGAAACAACTTGTAATCTCCTATACTCTTGTAATCGTTCAGTTTTTGGTATCATTCCTTAACTCGGTTAGTTTACATTGGCTAAATTATTACTCTTGTATTGATTATGACGTTTGAAGGATAATACCTTCGGGTATTAGCCATTATTATGAAGATTTGAATGTTTGGTTTGTTTATCTCGATTCCTTAATTTATCGTTGAATGCTTGTTTATGTTTATCATCATACTTGTTTACGTGCTTTTGTATGCGACCTATCATTCAACTGGATCTAGTGATACAGACCAAGTAATCTAGATGACGGGATGGCTCGCCATATAGTGATTAATACATCTAGACCACGAATAACGACCTATCTTTACCTTTAGATTAGTGAGCTTAGTTGGACTGAAAAGTGACCCTTGGGATCAACGAGTACGTTTTTAATTAATTGGTAAAGACCTGGTTAGTGGACTACTAGTGTATGAATTGCCATTAAGCAGTAAGTGGGTAAAGTCTCTATGAGCTAGGGTTTAACAAGATCACCATTGCTTTAATCCATAAGATAGATTATAATCAGCAAATAAGGATGCTTTATGTGGATGCATTTAATTGTGACAGAATTCTTTGTATCTAGGTCTTAGGAAGAAGTAACGCATAAGTCTTAAGAATGATATGCCGCCTCGAGATAAGTAATCATTGCACTAAATAAACAAACCAACGTTCTAATTGGATTAATCATGGCTAATACAATTTTCTTATATTTGGCTAGACCTCTCTTTTATCTTCTGTTAATTTACTTGCATGTGTTATTGTGTCTTAAATTGGTTTTAGTCACCACAAAACCCGTGCCAGTCTCTCAGGCTGAAAAACCCTCCTTATCCATTAGATTTAGGATTAACATAGGTTTAACATAGAATAGAACTAACCTAGATTAGATAACTAAAATATTAATAAATTGAAAGATTATTTCTCGCTCTTAGTGATCGATACCCTACTTACCACAAAACTCCATCTGACCGGGTACACTGCCCGTTAAAGTGTTTTTTTTTTCGTAAAGTCGGCAAAATATAAATTTAAAACTTGAATCATAAATTATAACCACACAACGACACATCAAGTTTTTGGCGCCGCTGCCGGGGAGTGAAAATTTAATCTTGATTTTTATTTTATATTTTGGTTTTTAGATTAGATCTAACCCTTAGGATTAGTGTAATTTAGATTAGTGTATAATTCTGTATAATTTTGTATATATTTGAATTGTTTGCTTGTATTGTTTGATAGTTTATTTGTTTGTGTGATTTAATTGTTTTCTAATACACTGTTCTGGTCGATAACTCGATACGGCGTATCCACTTCCATTGGATACGGCGTATCTAACTTTCTGTCCAATACAACACATTCGTTCAAAAGATTAATACGGCGTATTCAGATCTATTGAATACGGCGTATCGATCATCTGATACAGTAACATATACTTAATTTTTGCATTTGATTTCCGTATATCTGAGTTTTCTTTCTCCCGAGCCTATCCTACTGATTGTTTATCCTCTGTTTCAGGTAGTGCATGACAAGGAGTTCAACAAAGGAACTATTCACACCTTTCAAGGATCCGGAACAAGAATTTCGATCATCTAGGAAGCATTTCAAGACACTAAGTCTTGACGAATCAAGATCGTCTAATTTCGATCTATTTTCTGACCAAGAAGAATATTCAGAAGAAGAAGTTGCGGAAACAATGGCGGAAACCATGGAGCAATACATGAGCAAAACTCGAGCCGACTATGGATCGGGAATTGCTAGGCCTAAAATTGAGGAAAAGGATAGCTTTGAACTAAATGGCCAATTTCTCAAGGAACTACGTGACAACACCTTCAGTGGTTTGGATCATGAAGATGCGAATGAACATATCGAAAAGGTTCTTGAGATCGTCAATTTATTCCATATCCCCAATATAACTTAAGACCAAGTGATGCTTAGAGCCTTCCCCATGTCCCTAACTGGAGTCGCAAGTCATTGGCTAAGGAACAAACCATCTGGTTCGATTACAACTTGGGAAGATCTTAAGACAAAGTTTCTCAGCAAATATTGCCCACCTGCTCAAACTGCAAAGAAAATGGAGGAGATCAATAACTTTCAGTAAGAACCTGATGAAAACCTCTATCAAGCTTGGGAGTGATTTAAAGAACTCTTGATGAAGTGTCCTCAACACTATTTAACAGAAATGCAGGAGGTTATCTTGTTTTATAATGGATTGGAGGTTCTAACTCGACAAATTCTTGATTCAAAAGGTGCCATACCATCTAAGACTGCTGCTGATGCAAAAGTAGCCATCCAAGAAATGGCTGAATACTCTCAAAAATGGCACAATGGAACATCTAGGACAAGAAGTACTAAAACTTCTGACGGATTAGCAGCCATACAAGCACAACTCAACAATCTTGGAAGAGAAATCAAGAAGGTGAATGAAAACGTTTATGCTGCTCAAGTAGGATGTGAACAATGTAAAGGCCCCCACTACACCAAATATTGTCCACTCAAAGAAGAAGGAAAAACCCTTGAAAAAGCCTACTATACTCAGTTTGGTGCACCTTTTCAAGGAGGGGGATATAGAGCAACAACTCTGGGATTCTACCAAAGAAACAACGCAAACCCTTCGTACCAAGAACGAAGACAATCTATGGAAGAAACTCTGAGCAAATTCATGGGAGAATCGGCAAAAAGGCATGAGGAGAACTCCAACTTGATCAAAGAAATCCGACCTTCAATAGATGCCGCCATAAGGAACCAAGGAGCATCAATTAAAACTTTAGAGATTCAAATCGGGCAAATGAGCAAGGTACTACTGGAAAGAGGATTTGGAAGTTTACCTAGCTCCACTAAAACGAACATGAGAGACCATGTCAAGTCGATCTTGACTACTGTTGAAGCTGATGCAAACTCGATACGCCATATGGGATCCTCCTAATACGCCGTATCTACTCTACAGAACAGTAAAATGATGTTCGAGACAAGACAAACGACAATTTTGTTTCCAAGTCATTTGAATGATTACTACTGTGAAGAAAAGAAAGGGATCATATAGACAACAATTCTCAAAAGCTTACTCTTATGGAGCTTCACATATTGATAATTCCATACCCCAAAAAGAGAAAGACCCAGGGAGTTTCACTTTACCTTGCTATATTAATAATGTTTGCTTTAATAATGCCCTTGCTGACTTAGGAGCTAGCGTAAGTGTCATGCCTCTCTCGACCTACCTTAACTTAGGATAAGGCGAATTAGCTCACACTAAGTTGATAGTTGAATTAGAAGACAGGATAGTGCAACATCCAAAAGGAATAGCTGAAAACGTGTTAGTAGGAATTGATAAATTTGTTTTCCTAGTAGACTTTATAATTCTAGATATGCCCGAGGACATCAAAGTGCCCTTGATCCTCGGAAGACCATTTTTGCTACCGGCCCATGAGGCTTAAGATTGGGTGTCAAAAGGAGATTACTTTGAGGGTTAGGGAAGAAAAAATACTTTCAAAAGTGTTAAACTGCTAGTAGTTTTGGTTAAAAGCGGATCCTACATGTTTAGCATAAGAGAAAGAATGAACTTGAATTTAGAAGCTAGCTAATGGGAGAGACTTTGAGATGTTAAATAGATCGATGGACCCTTTATTTGGAGATTACATAGAACTAAACGATCTTATTACCAATAGGAGCTTAGAAGAGATCAATTATGATTTAATGGCCCACCATTAAGGAAGGTGAGGTAGTTGAGGAATTTAGAGCTAGGAATGATGCTAGAATGGTTAGCAAAATTTTTGGATATCCTAGTGACTATAACCAAGGTGAAAGGATCCGTATTGATTATGCCCTTAACTTGAAGTTTTCATGTATGATAGGTTTTGAATTTATACACTCCAATTTCTTACTTAATCTACCTATCAATGTGATGTCTAAAAAGTTCTATAACTTAATAATGAAAGACAAAATTGAATTTAAAGGAAGGAATGAGTTAGGAAACTGGGCTAATGTACCAATCTTTATTCGAAACTTCTGTGTTCTTAATAGTTTTGCAGTTGTGGAAAACATGGATCCTTACATTGGTGAAGGAATGGGGGAAGTGGTAGTTGGAAAACCCTTTTGCGAAGTTTCGTGTATGGAAACTAAAAGGTTTGATGGAGTCATTACTATCCACGGTGAAGATGAAAGTGTAACTTACCAAATGGTGCGGTCACATCCGAGGTTTAAATGCCACACTAACAAACAATGCAACAAGATCCTACCATTACTGAAGGTAAACGAAGAAGATAAAATGAATAGGATCTCACACTCATACCAAAAGCTAAAGAGGTTCTACAAAGGAGTTTTGAATCTAGGACCCGACTTTATCCGAGATCCGTCAATGGATGAATGGCTCACATGCGAGAACGTTAGCGTGCATGAGATGGAATGGTGAATGAAGCTGAAGAAAAAGTCTAACTTAAAGACTAGCTGAAAGAAAAGTGCTTCCCGAGAGACAACCCAGATTGTTATTTATTTTATCGAGTCTGTCTTCCCAAACATCAATACGGCATATCCGCTCCATACTATACAACATATTAAATGTCTGGACGTTATCAGTCCTTTATTTTTATGCACTTTTTAAACATTATTGTCAATTCTGGCAATACGGCGTATTCGGCAGACTGACCCGTATTTAGATACTTTTTACAGGTCTCTATATGGCGTATTCTAGTTTATGGATATGGCGTATTGATCTACTATACAGTTTAGTTTTGTTTAAATTAATCATAGGTACCGAGATAAGAATGCATGGTTTTTCCTATATCTTGCACAAGACCTCGCTAGAAAGAAATCGACAATGTTGGTGAAGTATCTACAATATGGAATTCTTGCTCATTAAATCTACATGGAGAATCTACCAAGCAAAATATCAAGGGAGTTTCTCATTCTAATTCTTTTTAATTCTTGTTTTTAATGTTTTATCTATACAACGAGGACGTTGTTTAATTCAAGTGGGGGGATGTAATTAAAATGTTAACTTGTCCTATTTTTCACATCAAAATGCTTAAATTATGCTTAAATTTAATTTTTTTTCAAGCATACTTTTGTGAAATTACTTGTTACATAACCCGCACACAATAACCCTTATTAGATATTGTGAGGATTTAACCTTATCCATTTCCAAATGTTTACCCAAATTCCACAAAAATATGAGTGTACCGGTGATGTTGTAGACTTTAGAACTTGGCTTGGTATATCTATTCGAGATCACAGTGATGAGTACTATGGATTTAGATGGAGTAACTTGTTTAAATTGGTAAATTTTTAGGATTACAACCAAAAAGCCTATACATGTTGTTTATTAACTAACTACACTGGTTAGTTAAATCCCCGTATAAACCCTTTGTTTAGTCTCACTATAAGAGTAAGACACCCTTAGAAAAACCTGTAGAGTCAATGCTTTAGGAATAGCACCAACTATTTGTTTCATTACACCTTTACACCTTAGCCTACCATGTTAGATTAAGTCCATTTTACAGTTGCTAGTTGCTTAAAGTGTAAAGTATGTATTTCCCGAGTCTTGTGTCATTTTCTATCTTTGGTACAGTTGGGAAGAAATTTGCACATCACAAATGGGAATGTATAAAGTAGTCAAAACTCATGTATTTTTACTACCATCACAATTATTGGTACGTCTGAAGAATGAAGAATTATTGAATGAATTATCCAGAGCTATTACGATCGTGAAGATGGTGAAATTACACAGAGATTTGTAGTAAGTAAAAAAATCGAAAAAATTAGAAAAATCGCAACATAAAAGAGGAGGAAAGTTTAAAGATAATCGTTTCGCAAAAGCTTAAAATGAAGGAATTATTTTAAGGATCGATTATTTGTTGATACGTCTCTTAAAGTCAACGATGTAAAGTTTTGTAAAGTGGTAGATATCGCCACTTGTCTTGTAAAAGTATGTAGAGTATGGGATGATTGGGAAGTTGACCATTACGAGAATGCCAACTTTGGTTGTTGTTTTTGATCTATGATCAAGACGTTTGTAAATAGTTGTGTCTTTATCATGGTAACGGTCGGGAAAAGTGTCTAGCAACTTGTGCCATATTTGTTTTGGACTTAATCTATTTGCTTTGTAATTTTTATTTAACAACAATTTATTTCCCTTTCCTAATCATTAACCATGGGTTTTACGCGAATGAGGATGTGATCAAACATGCATGTCTATTCCGTCGTTACGGCCATGTATGCATGATTCAGCTGCCTTGTTGGTTTATTACTATTGGTGAAAGTTAGAAGATCCCTACCCTATATCATTCTTCATCCTAACCCTTGGCTAAACTCGAATGAGGATGTGATCGAACACACATGTCTATTCTGTCGTTACGGCCATGTATGTGTGCTTCAGCTGCCTTGTTAGTGTGGTACTTTTGGTGAAAGATTGTAGAATGATCAACCCTTAGCCTTATAATAAAACCCATTTTACCTTTATAAACTTGTTACTCCTTAGCTCTAGTGGTGGAGTGTGTATCCTTGCCAAGCTTATGACAGAATACCCGTCACGACCGAGCAATTGAGCGAATTAGTTACATGTTACCACATAGATTAGTTGAGTGATTTGAGTGTTTTCATCTACCTATTTTGTGAGGTGTTTGGTTGTGTACTTGTAATAGATCGAATAAATGCTTAAACGGAAAAATCCTTAGGGATACATTTTTGTAAACTTCTAAAGGCTACTTGAGGACATGTAGGATTCAAGTGGGGGGATATTTGATGACATCAAATAACGTCACTTTTATAGCATCATTTATCCTATGTAATTAACCCATTTTGTATAATTATTGCAAAGAATTGTTACTTAATCGTTTGTATTTGAGAATTGTAGTAATTATGGAGTACTTGGTAAAGATTAACTAAAAGGAACGCATTCTGGAGCTTAAACAAAGAAATATGAAGAAACTGGTTCTGAAATCCAATACGCCGTATCCATCATGGAAGATACGGCGTATCTGTGCCTACACTTCACTAAAGACCACGAAGGAACAAGACTCAATACGCCGTATCCAGGAGAAGACCAATACGCCGTATTCAAGATATAGTAATAAAAAATTCTGGAAGATATCGAACGTGGTCCCTACTCCAAGAAATCCCGAATACGCCGTATCGACCAAATTCCAGACCTTATAAATAGAAAACCTAAAAACGGGTTTTTAGTGTGCAAAAATCATATTTTCGATACCTTAACTATAAAAGTTGATTTTCAGAAGAGAAGAAGAGCAGAAGAGGTCGAGCAACATAATTAATTCCATAGGAAACAACTTGTAATCTCCTATACTCTTGTAATCGTTCAGTTTTTGGTATCGTTTGTTAACTCGGTTAGTTTACCTTGGCCAAATTATTACTCTTATATTGATTATGATGTTTGAAGGCTAATACCATCGGGTATTAACTATAACAACCCGCAAATTTTTATCAATGTAATTATCCATCTATTAAATTAGATAGACTGTAATATCCATATATTAAATTAGATGTAATGTACTATCCATCTATTAAATTATATGCACTTTATATACTACCTTTTACAGGGAATTTTTTCTGCTTTATCTCATTATGCAACGTAACTTACATCATTAAAGTAAACGAGTGCACACAACCTGCCTATGACTATTCTATCTATGTATATGTCAAGCAAACATCATAACATGTCAAGTCTACACTCTAATATCATTTATAACATGTACGATATTCATTTAACGAAGTTTTAACGACAATATTATTAAATAAACATAAACCGTTAACGATTATGCCTAAATCCTAATTTTATGTAATGTAAACATCTAAAGCGAATGTACAAGCAACTAAGACACATATATAAGTATCATAGCATCTCATTTGAATACATTTTCCCTTTAAAATAAAGTACAAGTCTCTAAAAGCACAATGTACAAGTTTTTTAAGCACGAATCCAAATAAGCCATTTTATCTCTATTTTTCTTAAAGATTTCGTTCAAACTAATCAACTTAAGTTACAAGCAAGCAATGCTCAACTTTTAAACAACATTTCCCTCCATTTCAATCACTTGTACACATTTTTAAGCTCAAAACCCTAATCTGAACCATAAACCAAACCCGTGACCCATTTCTTCCTTTTTACCCATTTTAAAACTTAAACCACTAATTAACCTAAAGTTATAAACACTAACGTACAACATTTACATTTCATATTCCCTCCTTATCACTCCATTATACACGAATTCAAAACCATAAACCCTAACCGAACCCTAACATGAACCCGCCACCCCTTTTCCCTCATTTTTACCTATTTTGAAAACCAACCAAGCATCCAAGCACCCAAGCACCTCCATGATCATGCTACTTCTGTTATAAGCAGCACACAAGCACCTCTAATTCATAACTTGGCCACCAAGTTGGCCACATCACCTCCTTTTTCCTGCGTATATGCCGCGGCCACCTCACCCTCCAAAACCCTCTCCAATACCTCAAAGCTAGTATATAGACCTCAAGACTCACCATATAGCTTCTCCTAATCAACTCCCATAGACTTGACACTAATCAAAGACCTTTGCTTAGGCACCAAGTTCATTCAAGTACTATAAAAGGGACGCACCCTTCATTCTTCAAACTCACACCTCAATTCTCATTTCTACGTCTCAAATAGAGTTCTAAGATAATCAAGAGAAGCAAGTGAAGTCCCAAGAGCAGAAAAAAGTAAAGAAATCAAGAAACGAAGCCACAAAGATCATATCCTAGGCGTACGAGTGCTAAATCACCCATTCGACCCATTTTCGAATCCATAAGCTCAAATTCAGGTTTTATAAGCTCGTGTTATGTTTTAATACTCTTATAATGTTAATATGATCATGTTTAATCCATTGTTAAAAGCTTTGAACTCAAAACCTAGGCATTTTTTATTTTTAATCCAAACCGAAACCATGAAACCCTAAAAACACGTTTTCTCTTAATCTATAAGCTATAATCACAAGCTGTTATAATGGGTAATTTCTATAAGCTTATTTACCATTCCTATAATCATTTTATCAATTCTTAAAAGCCCTAACCCGTTGAATTAAATTTTGAAACCAAATGAACCTATTTTATGTTTTTAAGGTCAAAATTCTTTTTTATAAGCTAAAAGCTTGTAAAAGCTATTTTTCCTAACTTATATTAGCTTATTTTGATAAGCTATAACATGAAAATAGCTTTTTATATTAAAAAAAGACATTATTATAAATTTTGGACTAGTTTTGTAAATTATTTTCCATGCAAGGGTATATATTGTAACTTTTGAAAATTTTCAACTACAAGGACTGAAAATATCATTTTATTAAACTTATAACTCCAAGGGTTGTTTTTGCCAAGTCTCAAAGTTGAGGGATTATTTTATATATACTTTATATATTAAAAGGACTAGTTTTGAAATTAATTATAATTCAAGGTTATTTTTGTCAATTTGACATTCTTAAAATATAAAATATTATATTTTTATAAATTATAAAAAAATATATATAAAAATATTATAAAACTTGATTTTATTAAAACCCGGTACATTTATCGTTATTAATCATCGATCGACGCTTTATAAATCAAATACGTTATATATTTAACGTAATTTATCATCAACTAGCTTTTGAAGAAACTTAAAATCTTATCGTATCACGTTACTAGGGAATTTCATATGAAGGGTTTCATTGAGTTTTCGTCTTGACGAGTTTGCTGGGTTTACGATTTAAAGTGCCCTGGCTCCTCAAACGATACTACATGACCTCTGAATTATGATAGCCCGAACAGTGATACAATACTCCATAAATTAATAAATCAAAGATATGCGTTAAACTTTATGAAGTTTTGAAATACAAACAATCAAACTAAGACTTGACATATTACCCCAGGTTGTGTGACGAAGCCGTTACTTTCATTTCATAAACTTTTGCCATCAATCAGATTTCCCCTGTACTGTTAAGGTGAGTTCATAGCCTCACTTTTAAATCTCTTTAATATTTCATAAACCCGTGAGGGGGATACATGCTTAAACCATGAATGCAAGTATTTTTCTGTATGCTATCCTGATTCATTATTGCCTAAGTAACTACTTTTGCCATTAAGACCCCATTATCATGAACCGTTAATTACTCGTCGGGGTAAGCGCGAATAATGTGAATAGATCTATTTGGGACTGGACTTCCCCGTTGGTGTACCTATACTGTCGGTAACCAATAGCACATCATTTGAATAACTTTGCGGGTGTTTTGGCAAAGACACCCGTTGGGGCAATTATTTGTGATTATTGATTAACCTAAGGCTTCGGTGTCATGAGCTAAGGCAATAATATTATTTTATAAACTATGGGTGTATAACAACGTAACCCACTATTGGACTTGTATTCAAACTACTTTAATTAAACCTATGAATTTCACTCAACCTTTGTGTTGACTTTTTAGCATGTTTATCTCAGGTAATTGAGCAACATAAAGCACGGAGTGGCACGGACTTGAAGATGGCTAAACTGTTATCATTCAAACTTTTTGATTTCTTGTAGATTTTTGGGACCTCTGTTTGTAAAAACTCTGATGAATAAATGAATGATAACAATTTTTTTTAAAACGTCTCTTTACGATTCGTTTTCTATGATTATGACTGTTGTACTATGAAATAACACCCCAGATTAGCTTCCGCTGCTATATTTGACAAAATGGGGGTGTTATATAAATATAGCTGAAAATCATATCCGAATGATTTAGCTACCCTTGCTCTATTACTCCTACGAACTGTAGTAGTTTCAACTGGAGTTTCACCAATTTGATCTTCATTTGAACTTGGCATCAAACTTTTAGGTCTAGGTATTGAAGTGAATCGTTTTTCATCAAACATTGCATCTCTTGACTCTATAACCGAATTAACGGATATATATTCATTAGGTTCTATTACATAGAATCTATATGCCTTGGAATGCTCAGCATATCCAATAAAGATGCAATCAATACCTTTTTCACCCAAAATTTTCCTTTTGAGTTCCGGGAGTCTTACAACAGCCCTGCAACCCCAAACTTGTAAATATGACAAGTTAGGTCATTTTTTGTACCAAAGTTCATATGGGCTTCACCCCAAAATCCTTCACTCAAACCCGAGTAAGATAACATAGAATTAACCATTTCTTTAATAATTCTATTTTTCATTTTAGACCATTTTGTTGTGGTGTATAAGGAGCCGTAGTCTCATGTATGATTCCTACGAATTGGAAATAAACAGGATCATAATATTCACCACCTCTATCTGTTAAGTTTTAATTAAATCATTTTGTTGCAACTCAACCTTTGTTTTATAGATTTTAAATTTATCTAAGGCTTCATCTTTAGCATGACATAGATAAACATAACAAAATCTAGATGCATCATCTATAAAGGTGACTACATACTTCTTATTCCCTAAGGAAGGAGCGGCATAAAAATCAAATAGATCACTATGTATCAATTCTAAAACATTAGAATCTCGTTTTATATCTTTGAAAGGTTGTCTAGTGATTTTATTTAACATGCAAGTGTTACATTTTTCTAAGGTAATATCAAATTATACAATTAAATTATCCTTAGACATAGCAAGCATACGTTTATGGTGAACGTGTCCTAAACGAGCATGCCAGATAGAAGAATCAACATCTTTAGAACTAATCATGCAAACACTACTAAAAGCATTAGGAACTTTATTGAGATTTAACATAAACATGCCATTATTATAGTAACTGAAACCAACAAATACACCATGTCTTGATAAGATATACTTATCAGATTCATACACTTGTTTATAGCCACACTTATTTAACACAAGACCGGACATAAGGTTTTTCCTAAGCCCTGGTACATACACAACATTAACTTATGTAATAGATTTTCCAGAACTGAATTCTAAAACAACATTTCCACAACCAAGTATTGGTTTGGTTGACTCGTCACCCATATGAAGAACGAATCCATCTTGCACCGAATGAAAAGTATCAAACCAGCAACGATCCTTACATGCATGACAAGTTGCACCCGAGTCAATCTACCAAGCAAATGCATCATCTCGTATATAACATATTTCAGAAATATGTGACACATAATGATTAAAAGAAATTACATCAAAGTCAAAATTCATACCTTGTGATGAATTAGGATCCTTAGATCCTTGTCCCGAACTAGAAGTGTTTCCACCATTGTTCTTTTTAACACATCAATCCTTTTTGAAGTGACCATTTTTGCCACACTTCCAACAAGTCAATTTAGACTTTTTGTTGGATCCATCGTTGTTACCATCATTCTTCCTTTTCTTAGCCTTGTTGTTCTTGTTGTTATTCTTGTTTTTACCATCTTCTATCATATTAACCGAAGAAGAACCAACAATATCTTTGCCCTTTCCTTTGCCATTTTCTTTCGCCATTAGAGTTTCCTCTATGCGAAAGTGACTTCCAAGTTGTACCAGTGACAACTTATCCTTATTGTGTTTTAAACTGTGTTTAAAATCCTTCCATGAGGGTGGAAGTTTGTCTATGATTCTCGACACAGAAATGGATTCATCCATATTCAAACCGTGTTGTGTAAATTGTCCTATAATTCAAAGGAGTTCGTAATATTGTTCCATCACAGACCTTGAATGAACCATCGTATAATTATTAAAATTACTAACAAGAAAATTCTTACTAAAAGCATTTTATGCCATATATTTTGATTCAAGTTGGTCCCATAACTCCTTTGCCAAACCCACATTTTGGTATACATTAAATAAGGCATCAGACATACCGTTCAAGATGTGTCCACAACAGATGTAATCATCATTCTCTCACTTGCATCGATTCCCTGTCTGCTCCAGCGTCTCATCCTTCACGAACTCAGGCATGGGGATACTCAACACGTATACAACTTTCAATGTGGTGAGAAGAAAGTGCATATTCTTCTGCCAGCGCCTGAAATCATTCCCCTCAAACTTATCTAACTTCCCAAACTTCACAGTCATATCCTTAACAATGACTTCCATGATTATAACCAAAAAATAATTTAATCTTTGTATGAATATTTATGTGGTGTGTGAATGGTTTATAATCTGGATATCAATCTAAATCGTTTAATCACTTTTAGATTAAAGTATTTCGACTCTATATGCCTCGAGTTCACGAAATTCTTAATTGGATATGACAGATTGGCAATCGAATTCTATGGCCCGAGAAATTGATTAGAAAACTGTAGAATATTATATGTTGTTCTATTTGAAAAATGAGACCAAAATATGGTTATAAATAACCATCAAAAAGTAGTTATTTTTGGTTATTTAGTAACCACCGAAAAGTAGTTATTTTCGGTATTTCCCAACCATCACAATGGTTATTAAAAGACATATGTCAGTTATTTTTGGTTTTGGCAAATCTACAGAATATTATTCCTTGTATACTGCCCTTTGACCCTACGTCTTCATTGTGGCGATATCAAGCTAACTATGACGAGTGTGCACTCCACACCTCCTGACTCGTCTTGAGTTAAACTTGCATAAGGTCATTGGTCTCAAGTAAAACACAATTATCTAAAATGATAGCCGATAACACTAAAATTACCAACATATAACAATTTACAAGCTAACACCGTTTGGTGCATAAGTTTTGCACCCAAAAAAGAATGAGATCCTAAATGACTAAGCAAAGTAATTAATCTAGCCAAATATGTGGTTATTAGTGATGTCATTAAATGCAATTAATATAAGCTTTGTGTTGGTCCTTCTAATATTCTATAAACATAATCACTATCAAGAAATCAATAGTCCTTCGTATTAACAACTTTTATGCAATATTATATAAATACAGAGTCATATATCATAGCATTGAAAACAAAGAACAAATAAACTCACAATCAAAACAAATAATGATAAACATGACTAAATAATTAACAAATAAACTTATTTTGAATGTATACTCGGTCTAGAATGAAGAAAAGCACTCAAAATTGTTAGTGTTAGTATCCAAGATGTGTTAGTGTTAATCGATTAGATATAGATGGTATCTATATGTTTTTAAGTTTATGTTATGATCAATTCCAGACTCCAATCAATGAAATAAAGAATAGAAAACAATTAAACCCAGAATCTCAAAAACATAGAAATAGAGATTGAAGATCAAATTGGGATTTGTTATAGAATTGTCAATTGAGAGAAAATTTGTTACAAGAATGTTGTAAAATGAATAGCTAAATGAAGACGATATAATGATTGAGTATTTATACTAATAAATGAAAAAGACAAAACTATAACAAAATTTCCCGCCAATAATAGAGAGTAATGATCATTTAACTTTTGTTGATCGTTTACCTTGACTTATATCACTCTACCCCCCTTAAAAACATTCTTGTCCTCAAGAATCAGCATTAAACTTAGAGTACTTGGCTTGAATTTCAGTAGCAAGTTCCCAAGCATATTCTACATATCCACTTGACCACTGAACTAACCAATAAACTATAGTTGCATTCCTTACTTTGGCAATCTTCCTATCCAACATAGCAACTGGAACTGTAGTTTTCAGACCTGTAGTAGTGCAATGTAGAAGTGGAATACATTTGCAGGTTGTCCTTTAAAAGGTTTGAGCTGTGAAACATGACACACATTGTAAACTGTAGCATTCTCAGGTAACAACAACTTGTAAGCCATAACACCACAATTAGCCACCACTTGAAAGGGACTATAAAACTTTAAGGAGAACTTATGTTGCTTGTGCATCCTCAAAGGAACTTGTTTGTAGGGTTGAAGCTTTTACAACACCCAATCTCCTACTTCAAAGACCCATGTCACTTCTGTGCTTGTCTGCAAATTCCTTCATCATGTGTTGTGCTCTTTCTAAGTGAAACCGCAACAATGAAATAGCAGCCTCTCTTGCTAACAAGGATCTATCCACAACTTCAATATGAGAATCACCATCCATATATGACACATGAGTATGTGATTTTTGACCATAGACCACCTTAAATGGAGTAGCATTAATGGTTGTGTGATGATTTGTGTTATACCAAAACTCTGGTAGAGCTAGCCAATCCACCTACTCTTTGGGCGGCTCACTAGATATACATCTAAAATAGCATTCTAGACATTTGTTTACAACTTTAGTCTCTCTATCTTTTTTTAGGATGATAGGCAGTTGAAAGTTGCAATGTAACCCCTAATTTCTTAAACAATTCTTTCCTAAAAATGTTGACTGTCACTAATAATGGTCTAAGGCAAATCATGTAGTTTATAGACTGTGTCAAGGAATACCCGAGCCCCTTGTACAGCCTTAAAAGGGTGAGATAGAGGGTTAAAATGAGCATATTTACTTAATCTATCAACAACCACCAAAATGATTATCTTTCCATGAGATGAGGGAAGGCCTTCAATGAATTCCAAAGACATATCAGTCTATATCTTGGTAGGAATGGGCAGGGGTTGTAGCAGACCAGGGTAAGGAGTAAAATCAGGTTTGTGACATTGGCAAACGATACAAATCTTGACATGTTCCTTGACTGACTTTCTCATCTCTTTCCAATTGAACATAAATTTCAATCCCTTGTAGGTAGCCTCCACACTAGAATGGCCACCCATAGGTTCATTATGGTATTATTTAAGCAATTCTGTCCTTAAAGTAGCATCACAAATAATCACTAACCTACCATTTCTTCTTAACTGGTCATTCTTCCAACTGAATTTGAGTCTGCAATTCCATCGGTCTGTAACTTATTGATAATCTATTGGTTACTATGATCATTCACCCAACTATCTTTAATCCTCTACAACAAGTCATTGGATATCTTAGTTATCAACATAGTCTGCAATGAAGGAATAGGAGATCTTGATAGTGCATCAGCCATAATGTTTTCACTACCCTTCTTATAAACTATCTCATAATCATAACCACGTAGCTTAGGTAACCACTTGATTTGAAAAGGTATTGTAAGTCTTTGCTTCATTAAGTACTTTAGACTTAAGTGATCAGTCTTAATCTGAAGTGTCTATAAAGCAAATACCCTCTCAATTTCTCTAGAGCATACACCACAGCCCATAACTCCTTCTCATAAGTAGATAAGCCTTTGTATCTTGGTGCCAATGATCTACTCAAGAAAGCAATCGGATGACCTTTTTATTGTAGGACTGCACCAATACAACATCTAATGCATTAGTCTCTACTATGAATTCTTCTTGAAATTTTAGTAGAGCTAAAACAGGAGCATTAACCATAGCAGCTTTCAATTCTTCAAAGGCCATTTGAGCTTAATCAGACCATTCAAAGGAGTTCTTTTTTAGCAAAACTATTAAAGTCTTGTTGATAACTGCATAGTTTCTCACAAACCTTATTGATAGTAACCAGTAAGACTTAAGAACCCTCTTAGCTTCTTGATATTCACAGGAACATGCCATTCTTGCATTGCTTTAATCTTAGAATGATCAGTGGAGACCCCTTTACTAGAAATCACATGCCCAAGGTACTATACTTGTGTTGATCCAAACACACACTTACTCATTTTAGCATAGAGCTGATGAAATTGCATAGTACTTAAGACCAAATCCTAGTGTTAATCATGTTCTACCATGTCTATGCTATACACTAAGATGCCATCAAAGAAGACCAACACAAACTTCCTTAAGAATGGTGCAAATACTTCATTCATGAGAACCTGGAAAGAAGATGGTGCATTAGTCAACCCAAAAGGCATCACCAAGAATTCATAGTGACCCTAGTGAGTTCTAAAAGTAGTCTTATAAATGTCTTCGTCACACATCCTGATTTGATGGTATCGATCGCTAAATGTACTTTTTTCTACAGTGTTTGAACCAGGCGCAGGATCTCTCCTGATGATATCTCAACGCTCATTCTATCCTTAGCGCAAGACACACGTCAAGTACTTTCCAATACAACCTCTAATGGCTCTGACTCCTAACTAGGATGGCTGAAACCACTTCCATACTCACTGACCATTGGATAGGAAATTGCTTAAGGTAGAGACACGCTTATATCTTATACTGATTCCGGGGTCTAGAAAACAATACTCTTCTGGATTGGTGGCTTTCGAATGCTAACTTGATCACTATTATACTCTCCAAAAGGTCTCATCGCTCCGTCGTATAACCAAACGACACATCCTAGTTGAAGGAACGAGCCATTAACTCTAGCACACATCACCCAAGGAGCACTTAGCTCCATATAGTCCAACCCAGTTGAGACCGCTTTTCACATACCCCCTCCTGCCAGTCAACGAACAACTTTTCCTATAGCAGCATCCACTACCCTCTCACAATCCTTCTCTTCAAATCGCTTGTCAATACACGTGAAACGTGCCATACCTTGATCGCTCTTAAAATCAGCGAACCTCACATATATCCCTGAATCATATATATACCATACCTCCGACCTCCTTAGTCCTATCCAACATATACCTGAGGTAGTCTTATTTTAAATATCCACAATTCTTTAGCCTTAAAACTAGTCAAATCGGCTTGACGCTCTTCTGAAGTTGAAATCATGCCAAGAGTCCCATTCTATCCTTCACTCCTATAACATAACCTAGTTTTCCGTCCTCCGATCCACCCACAAAAAAACCTAATTATTGATGAGTAAACCTCACGTACTACTTAGAGAAAACCGCTCGATTTCAGCTGTTCATTTGATATTTAGACTTCTCAACATGGTAGTACGTCAGTGTGGTAAACAAAAGAAACACCGGAGGTACAGAAGGCTCCTAATACCCTAGGTGGCGATACCTGCTTCCATATCGGGCCATTGGTGAAATTGCTTAAGGTTATGATATATCTTATCCGATTCCAGGGTAGATAAAATAGATAGGTTTGTGTGGCTCATGCTTGATCAAATTTCCTAAGTCTCTATCGTGTGGTAACCAACTCCTCCTCCTAATACAGAGAGTTCCATCAAGACGTTTTTTAAACACTTTGTCCATACCATGAACGTTCTCATCTTTAACGTTCACATTCTTAAGAGCTTATACTCATGCCACATGAATTTGTGTCGGTAGGTTTAAATTAATGGTCATCGCTAAGTCTCTCACCCTGAGAGGCTTAGCTTGCTCTACCTGCCACAACACTAGCTTTTCCAGAGTGATATCGAATCTTATAATCGAAATCACTGAGAAATCTTAACAATCTACGTGGTCTTATGTTTAATTCCCTTTTATCTAGAATGTGTTGTAATCTCTTATGGTTTGTAAACGTGGTACGCTTCATGCCATACACGTAGTGTTCCTAAATTTTGAGAGTAAACGCTATTTCTCCTAATTCTAGGTCGTGTGTCGTGTGGTTCTTCTCATGAACTTTCAGTTGTTGAGATTCGTAAGCTATCACATTCTCCTTCTGCATCGTTATAGAACCAAATCCATTATGCGAGGCGTTACAAACCATGAAGTTTTGACTTCCGTCAGGAAATGCTAAAATCGATGCATGACAAAGTTTCTACATCACTGTTGAAAGGCTTCCTCTTCTTTTTCTTCCCATTCATTTTTTTAGTCAATTTGGTTAGAGGTTTCCATAACCTAGAGAAACTTTCAATAAATCGTCGGTAGTAGCCAGCAGGACCTAAATTTTTTTGTATCTTCATTGGAGTCATAGACGTTGCCTAATCCTTGATTGACTCACTATTGGCGGCATCGACGTGAATGCCATGACTATCAACAACGTGGCCAAGAAATTGCACTTTTAGGAGCCAGAATTCACACTTTGAGAATTTGGCATACAATTCCTTATTCTTAAGCAATCCCAAAATAAGCCTAAGGTGTTCCTCGTACTCTATATAGATATCATCGATGAATACTATCACAAACTTATCCAAGTACGGTTTGTACACCCGATTCATAAGATCCATGAATGCCTCTGGTGTGTTGATCAAACCAAATGGCATCACCTGAAACTTGAATTGTCCATAACGGGTCTTATTACGGTCTTAGAATATCATTTTCTCGAACTCTAGTTGGCGGTATCTAGTCTTTAGGTCGATTTTCAAATAAACGCTAGATCCTCATAGTTGATCGAAAAGATCATCTATACTAGGTAATGGTAACTGTTCTTCACAGTTAGATTGTTCAATTCTCGGCTGTCGGTATACATCCTGAAGGATCTATCCTTCTTTTTGACGAACAATATCGGAGTTCCTTAGAGTGAGGAACTTGGTCTTACAAATCCTTTTGAGTATACGGCATACTACACCGGAGACGGTCAACTCTCTTTCTCTCAAAACATAACATGCCTCCGAGTCTCAAGTTATCCCGCTCCAACGTACCAATCCTATCAAACAACTCTGTTGACTAGCAACTATCGATGCATATACATTACTCCTATTGCTTCGAATCGTTAAGGTTTCATCACCTAAGGGGATACGAACGATATTTCATCACAATTTCTCATGGCGTGGTACTTTGCCAACCAACCAATACCGATGATATCGTCAAAACTAACAAGTCTTACGGGCATTGAGTCTATTTTGAATAGATGATTCAAAATATTTCGTACACAACCTCAAATGTCGGTATCAACTTCTATAATCTTTCTGTCGGCTAACTCAACAGAGTACCTAGTGTCTACGGTGGATGGGACGATGTCACTTAAAGGGCTAATCTTAGCGGAGGTGAGGCTTCTATCAACCAGGTTTCATGTACTTGCAATAATTTCGTCCTTTGCTTCAACTTTGGGTCCATCAAAAGTTTGGTCGATACGAGAATCTCATAATTTAGGTGATTCTAACTCACGAAGAGGTAAGTATATTGAATGGAATCTTCTAGTTCTATTGGTTATAATCCAATTAGGGTGATAAGTCTGTTACGTTCTAAGTTCTTACAATCCATAACTATCGTGACTACAGAGAGCGTGATTCGGTCTCTCGGCTAAGGGTGAAGATAACCACGATCACAAAACTATGATTTCCTTATATTTAGTATCATTATTTTCGAACCATAAGTAATACCTTTTATAGTTTATGTAGTTTTAAAATCTTTATTTTTACAAAATGAGTTGTACAACAAATGTTTATGCATCAAGATAACCTCAAAAGTACAAGTTTTATAAAGATTTGATGACTTTCAAAAACAAGACTAAAACAACCTAAATGTTGTGTTTTAACTACGCAAATATCAATACTATCAATAAAAGTTCATGGTATTAAATGGTTTTTGATCAAATGTATGAAAAATATTTTGAGAGTATATATGTATGTACGTAGGCGACGGTTTGGAGAGGAAAAACAAAGGATAAGTATGTTTTTCTTTGTGAAGTGAATGAATAATAAATGAAACATGCCTTTGGTTTATATGGTGTGCACTAGCTTAACTAGTAAGCAAAAACAAATAGCAAGAGTGCGTGTGGTGTGTGTATGCGTCGAACAAGGAGGGGCAAGCATAAAGGGGACCAATTTGATCTACCAATCAAACTAGGTGGGTACATGTCCTTGTTCAAACTATATGGGAATGTTGTCTCATGTTTATGAATTCAAAAATGGTATCCTAGACATGTATGTGTGTGTATTCGGTTAGGATGAGCCAAAAGGGGACCAATTTGGTCTCCACAATCTAAGAGTTAGTGCTTCATTTTTGATTTAATTTCCATAGCTTCATGCATGCATAATTTGATCAAGTAAAGCAGGTATCACGCAACTAACGAAAACGAGTAACGACATCACGGGAAATTATGAAGTTTTAAAAATTAATTAACAACGTAAAAACTTGTCTACTCATGAAAAACTACGATGATTGGATGCACGGATCACTTTCGGCAATGATTCTTGGTAAATAACGGAACAACTCCCCGATTACCCGTAAAAATTAAACAAAACATTAAAAATTCAAATTACCAAACAGAAACGGCTAAAATATCGATTGTAAATTTACGAGGTGTGACAACGGCTACTATAACAACCCACAAATTTTCATCAATATAAATATCCATCTATTAAATTAGATGCAATGTAATATCCATCTATTTATACATACTACCTTTGAAAAAGGAATTTTTTTGCTTTATACCACTATGTAACATGGTTTTCATAACTAAAGTTAACGAGCTCACACAACCTACCTATGCTATCTATATCTATGTTTATATTATGTAAACATCCTAATATGTCAAGTCTATGCCCTAATATCATTTTTACCAAAAACGTTATGCATTTAACAACGTTATATCAAAACAGGCTTTAAACGTTAAACGTTTATATCAAAACCCTAATTATATGTAATATATACATATAAGATGAATGTACAAGTATTCAAAGCAAGTGTACAAGTATCAATACATAACATTTGAATAAATTTTCCCTCTAAAAACAATATACATGTCATTTAAGCACAATGTACAAGTTCATTAAGCATGACCCTCAAAATAGATGTCGCGACAACATACACCTTCCCACAACCATCCACCTTTCAATCCTAACTAGTTCTAGCTTGTAAAACTCATCTCCTAGCTGATCCTTGTCACACCCCACATGTCCTAAGCTTGGCCTCTAAGTTTCCTTTCTCACCTAGGGGTCATTCGACTATAAATATGGGCGTATCCCCTTCATTTCAACTCACACTTTCAAACCCAATTCATAAGCATCAATGGAGTCCCAAGGCTGATCAAGGAAGTAAGGAAGAGCCACAAGACCAGAGGAGAGGCCAAGAAACCAAGAAGAACGAAGTCTTGAAGCCACACGAATCAAATCCTAGGCGTACGAAGCTAAAAAGCCCCATTCGACCCATTTTCAAAACCACAAGCTCGAATTCAGGTTCTATAAGCTATTTATCTGTTTTTAAACTCTTATAGGGTTCTCATGATTATGTCTATACACTTGTTAAAAGTTTCACTTTAAACAGCATATGATCACACTTTTGGCCACTTTATGCTTAATTGTATGTTACCAAATACCCAAAAAACATGCTTTGTGTGACTAAATATTACAAAAGGCCACACAAATATAAAATTAATGTGAACATTGGATGAACAAAAATCACAAAAAATAAACATTTCTTTACTTTAAACAGTATATGATCACACTTATTAACACTTTTGGTCACTTTATCCAGTACATATGGTCACGTAACTTAATATGTGTGTTTAAAGTTTAGTTTGTGTTAGCTTGCCAAAAGCTAATGTGTATAGTCACATTTACTTCTATGCACGATCATGTGACTATATGCCTTTACAATAGCCACAACATATCACAAATGTGTGACTAAATTATGTTTATGGCCACATTTAACATGATTATATGTGACCAATATAATCAAAACAGTCACATCATGAAGTATTCATGTGGCTATTATTTAGAGCAAAATGTAAAATTGGATGTGACCAATATATTTATAACAAGAAAATAAAAAAGGATTTTACACCCAGTGAGAATCGAACCCGCAACCTCCCTTACAGAAGTCAAGCGGGTTACCATCTTGCAAGAGTAACCTATTAGTTAATGTAATACATTTTCTTTGTAATATAGAAGTTTAAGCTTCATTGTTTTTGGCTAGTAGCTGAAAGGGTGCTTATAGAAACTGCTTATTAAACTGTGGCTTCTTCTCCCTCTGCTTATTTTTACCTTGTTTCACTTTTAATAAGGTTTTAATAAGTACTTTAGCCGGCAAATTCAATGTGCAAGTGCAATGTGCAAATGGTTGCTTGCAAATGCAAGCTGTAAATGTAATGTACAAATACAATGTGCATATGCAATCTGCAAATGCAATGTGCAAATGCTTGCTTGCAAATGCAAGCTACAAATGCAATGTGCATATGAAAGCTACAAATGCAATGTGCAAGCTGCAATAACACACAAACCAGACAATAAGCAGATTTAATAAGCAGTTTTAAAGCCGATAATAAGCAGTGTAATAAGCAGAGTTAAGCAGTTTATTAGCAACTTCATGACTCATTCGGGGCATCCCCCGGGTTTGAAAGCCTCGTATAATATAAGATTCGGTTTTCACATTTAATACGGCTGTATTTATGACTCAAAACCAAAAACTTCGATCAAAACCATTTTTGTTTATGTTTAGGTGTTTCAATTTGATGCTTTTGTGAATTTGACCCTGAAAATGCTCAAGTATATGATGTTTTGTGTTTTTTTTGTTTTTGGCATAATTTGGATAATTATTAGTTTCTAATCTAGCAGGCTTTCACAACGTGTTTGTGGTGGTCCTAATTATATGCATAAAACATGCTTGATGAAATGTCTAAATAAAACTGTTTCATACTGCTTTTGATAATCTATAAAAAAAATGAATGTAAGTTTTATCACAATTTTGTTCATTTTATGCATTTTCCATCTTCACATGAAGGTAAATTTAAATAAATCGTTTTATTTTTAATCTCACATGGCCAGACAAAGAGAACAACAAGAACACAATTTGACTATTTTCATAAGGACCATGCTCTCTCTTTCTTAAGGTAAGATTTTAAGATTGCATGCCTATGAAGTTTTTGACGAAATGCTTTCATAAGGACCAAGCTTTGTTGAGGTAATTCATTTTTATTCTTATCTTTTAATTTGAGAATATGATTAATTTTGAATTAAGGATAATGGGTGTGAAAAAGTTTTGTTTTTGATTTTTTGTTGTTGGTTTACAATCGTAAGCATGTACCTAATTAGTTTCTTAAAACAAAAGTTAACAGTGAAATATGGGTTCGTGGGCCGAATCTAATGCAAGGTATAGTTTCTGAATTATTTATTTTTGGACAAATATTAAAACCATTTTGATATACAACTCATAGATACTATCATTAATATGTGAATATAGAATATCTCCATAACAAAGAGGCAACAGAACAAGCCATGGATAGATGAGTTTCGATCCAGTTTGAGTGTTCGTTCCTCTCTCGCTCCAACTGCGGGGGGCTGTTAGCGTAGCTTTGTATGGGCTTAGCCCGGTTTGATTAGAGCCATATTGTGGCCCATGTATTTGTTATATATGCTCTCATTTCACACATTATTATTCATTGAATACACAAGGTTAATACAAACATTGAATAGGGCTACTAATCTTGACCCATGAGTATAAGTTCATACAAATACGGATTACCTGCTCATGTAAGTATGCCTTATTATGATCCATATCAATTTTACATTTACATACCAATGATGTATCTAAATCAATGTGCGTCGAAATATTCTGCAATTATGAATGTGACAGAACCCGCTAACGCAAATGTTCATCAATAGAATGCATATTAGGCCTTCATCTTCAGGTGGCACGATAATTGCAGCTACCGACTAAGTCAAGGAACGTGGAGTTGACAATCAACATTTCAAATTGGTAAGCAACTTAACCATTTGTATTGTGCTCTATGTTTTTTTGCTTGCAATATTGTTAAGTTTCACTAATTATATTTTGGATATTTGCAAAAGCTGAGCGAGAGGTATCTAGGCACAATAATAGACTTGAAATAATATTTTAACTAATATTATTCTTTGGCAATGAAATTGTTGTGGTATACTTAAGAAAACATTATTTCAGTCTTTTATGTTTTCTTAAGTAAGCATGTGGTATGTAAAATTCTAAGTTTTTCTGATATTGTTTATGTAGTGTAAAGAATATGTATGTGCAATCATGAATCTTAGGTAGCATAATAATATCATTGGAAGTAGCACTAAGGGCAGGAAAGAAAGGTCAGATAGTGGCAGGGGGGAAGTTTGGGGACTTGATCCAAGAGATGTTTGAGTCCCTTCTTAGGTGTGTGGTTAAACAATGTCAAAAAAAGATCACGTGAACTTGATATCTATGAATTGGTATTTGTTATAGTCGTTAAGTCTCTACAGCTGCAAATTATGTTTGCACCATACAAGCTTCATCCACAATAGCAAACAACGAAGTTTTAAACAGGATCTAATTAGCATACGAATTCACACACCAACATACGAAAACCTTATTTTTCTTTTCTTTTTCTTCATCTTGAACCTGGCTCTGATACCATGTAGAAACTAAAGATACAATGCAAAGTATACTTGAATTGATTAGCGATAATGAACCAAAAGTTTACATTGTATTGAACTTGTTGTGTACATAACAAAGAGAATACAAGAGTATTTATAGGACAAGCAAAAGTGAAACCCTAAAAGCTAAATAGGTTGTGGGCCTCTTATGGGCTAACCGATAGTCAATAGTCAACGGTCAACCTTTGTTAACTAACAGAAAAAACTATATGTAATATCCAGAAACACAAAACGTAACGCCACATAACTAATTAATCTAAAAATACTTCCATCATCACTGGTTCTCTAATAAAACTCTATGTAACTTACCCAGAAACACCACATGTTGATTCTCGAAATCAATAGAAATTTGTCTCTCGTTGTAAGTAGGATAATCAAAATACACAAAATTTGTAACAAAAGCTCATATTGATTTATGTGTCATACATGCTCCTCCATTATGATGAGATCCATGTTGATCACCTTTGGTTTATTGCGCATTGGTTACATCCAAGTTCTAACAATATGAACACGTAAGATAATATTTTCTCTTACATCAGAGAGGTTCAAGATAAAACCATTGTCAAACCTAATTGCCATTTGGTTATTTATAAGAAGAAATAAAAGTATTAATTGTGATATGCAGATTACATTACTTAACCTCCTTAACCCCCAAAATTAGCATAACCCATTCATATAACTGTCAATCAAGATACTCCCTCCGTCCCATTTTAATTGACCTCATTACTATTTTAGTTTGTCCCAAAACCTTGTCCACTTTCTTAATTAACGTGTTTATGGAGTATTAAATTTACAATTTTACCCATCTAATTAGTTTTTGTAAGGAAAGTAATTCATACATTTATTGC